>CAKKTI010000211.1:20252-31010 GCA_920105805.1 Condylostoma magnum
ATAATGGAAACTAAGTAAGATATTTAAAGAATTAGAAACTTTAGAAAGAGATGCCGTCAATTCTAAGCAAGTCCTGACATTTACAAGAAGTTTAAATCCCATTTCGGAGAAATAAACATTAGAAAAGATATGAATGACGAATTGGTTGCAGAAGATGGAAACTATTAAAAATACGAAGAGCAATCTGGCAGTGATGAAGAACTAGAGCCATTTAATATGAATTAAGAAAGATAAGAAGGATTATTATCAACTAAAAAGATGCAAAAGAAGTAAGATTAATGACTTAATCAACTAGACAACAAAATATTCAAACCTATAATAACCTAATAGATACAAACAAATCAACCAAATTTAAAAAAATCAAAATTAAAGCTAAAAGAAATCCTGAAACAAAAAGAAACAGTTTAATAAGCAATCAGGAGATTAAAACCCCAAGTCAAGCCAAAACCAGGTTATCAAAGAAATGTGAGAAGACTGAAAGTTTAACAAGATTCTTCTAATCAAGAGTCAAAAGAATATCAAAAACTAGTAAAACATTTATCAGTGCTTTTATCCGAAGGCATAGCTGATGTTTTAACCTTTACAGCTCAAGACTTAGATAATTTACCTTTATAAATGGGCGTCTGTATGCACCGTTCTGGATCATAAATAATTAAAGAAGATCCACTGCCTAAATCCTCCAAAGATACTTAAAACCAGTCAGAAATCCCACGCGCTAAATCTAGAAAGCGTCTGTCAATTTGGAAATTTAACTAAGAAGAAGAGAAAGATCTTGATGATTATTTAGAGGTATATAACAAAAATGACAATTAGTACTAAAAATCAGGAGCATTAAATACTGAAAAGACGGAATAGGGCAGTATAATGCTATTGAAATCTAGAACTACTTTTAAAGGAAAGGCATCCTCAAACCGTCAGTAAGGTTTCGAAGACAAAGTAATGAAACAGCAAGGAGATTCAATTGATCAAAACTTTCTACAAAACATGGGAGTAGCCATAGCATGTAAAAAGGGACTTAAACCAGAAAGTCCGAATCAAGACGATTTTTGTATAGTTGTTGAATAAGGAATGCTGCTTATAAGTGTGTTTGACGGACACGGGCCCTTTGGCCACGACGTTTCTAACTATGTGCATACAATGCTTCCGAAGCTGATAACAACTGACTAGGAATTTCAATCAGATCCTTGCAGAGTTCTGCATAACAGCTTTATAAAAGTAAATGAGGCCTTAATAATGCACTGTGATCACCCAGGATCTAATTTTGACTGTCTAATATCCGGCACCACTGCTACTTTGTCGTGTATAAGAAATGGTAAGCTATACAGTGCACATGTAGGGGATTCCAGGGGAGTTATAGCTAAAAGAAATGGTAACAAACTACGAGCGTTTAGGCTGACTAGAGATCATAAGCCTTAGATATCAGAGGAAAGGGAAAGGATAATTAGGAATAATGGAGAAGTAAAGAAACTAGAGGGAGATATTCCTTATAGAGTGTTCGTGAAAGGAAAGGAGTTCCCAGGACTGTCTATGAGTAGAGCTATTGGAGATAGGATATCATAGAATATTGGCGTTATATGTGAGCCTGAGATACAGCAAATGGATATTAGCACTGAAGATGCGTTTTTGATTATATGCAGCGATGGAGTATGAGAGTTTTTAGAGGATCAGGATGTTGTAGATATTGTCAAGAGAAGTAGAAATGTATAAGAGGCTGCGGATAAGCTGGCTTAGGTGTCATGGTAGAAATGATTAGAGAATGAGATTGATGTTGTAGATGATATTACCGTAGTTGTTGTTGATTTAGAGCAAGCAAAATCAGCTATTAATTTTTAAGTTGTTTTATGTAGTTATTAATATAATGTCGGATAAAGAGTCTAATGCAGATTTAAATGATCTTCCTCGGAAAAGACATAGGCAACCTAAATCGGCTGAAGAGCGCTTCTATAATACACTATAAGGATATATAATAAAAACACTAGAAAAGCACGGGCCTTTGACATAAGAAACAATTATTTAGCTTATATAATCTAAATTCCCATATCTCCGCAAAAGAGATGGAAATGTTTATAGAGGAGATATTCAAAGTGTAGTTATAGGGGCTTTACATAGTCATTAATTATTCTATAAATTCAAAAAGTAATGATATATACGACAGGGAAGTGCCGAACTGTATAAGTCTAAAATAATTAATTCAATTGATAAAAGAATTGATAGGTAATTAAACCGTAAACAGTAGCCGAAACAGTCTAAACAATTAGATAACAAGAATTAATTATTAGTTATGATTGAAAAATTTACCAGAAAGCTCTAATAAGATCCAGTTCTCAAGTAAATAATATAAAATCCTTTACCTAATTTTACAGGTTAAGAGGATTTGCAAGAAGCTCTTGCTGTTTTAGGCTAGGAACGTCTTATTGGTATAGTGTAGGGATATAGTCTTTTAAAGAGGACTCAAAAACACACGGAAAAAAGTGCAAAAAGCAAAAATTGTCTTATAAGTTTAAAATCTGGGAAAAGTATACTAGAATCTATTAACTCTCGTCTCAATGCATTAGAAAAATCATTTCAGTCCAATTCAAACTAATAAAAATTATTGATATTAAGTAAATTTAAATTTTTATGTTGATTTATTTAAACCTCGTAATATGATGGGGTGGTATATTTATAATGTATCGCATTGAGAAATGTTACATGAATACTATTCATTACAGTTTGCTATTAATAACATAAAATGTATATTTGACGATATTTTAAATAAAATTTCTAAACAACCTCGGTAATATGTGATTCTTGAGTTTTTGGCTGAAGTAATTATTAAAATTCTTAATAATCAATGACACCGTCATTATTTTAGTCGACTTGACTTACAACATTCTTCCATACTTTCTGCTTTGAATTGCTCTTTATTCCTAGACGTATCTGCAACTCTTATGGAGTTATCAAGCCATTTCCATCTTAGTCGAATAAATCAAATGCAGCTTATATGTTAATAGGTGTTAGAATTTCATTGGGATCTACTATTGCCTTAAGAAACTCTGTATATCCTATTTTACAGTTGTTATTCAGGTCTAAATTATTCATTATTGTGTCAATTTAAGCATTGGTTATTTTGATTTATGAATTTTATTGGAAAAACTACATCAATTCAGCCTTTTCTATTTCTCCGTCTTTATTAGTATCTAAGATAGAAAATATCTCAGTATAATGCTAGGCTTCTATATGTGAAATATGATTATTTATCAAATATATACTCACAGCATCTAAAAGTTTACCCTAATACTAAACATTCTAGAGGTTTTACAAAGCTTTATCGAGAATCTCTTAATTAAGAGAGTTATTAGCAAATTTATTAAGCCAAGGATGTTATATGATTTGTTGTATTGATAATCTTTAATCTTTATGCGTTAAAAGTCCTTAAACTAGATCTTTTGCTTCTTCAGAAATATCTTCTCATTCCTTGCTATTTACAGTATAACTGATAGATCTAATCCTTTTTAGCAACACATGCTTTTATCTACCTCTAAAGGGTCTGTATCCAGCTAGTAGCATGTATAGAATAACACCGCAGCTTCATAAATCACATCTATAATCATAATTTTTATCTAAAATCTCAGGTGCCATATAATAATAACTGCCAATTATGTCCTTTTATGTTGAATTATCCTTAAAAATACTTACACCGAAGTCTGTTAGCTTTATATGGCTTAAATCGCCTGACTTTTTAAGCAGGATATTCTCAGGCTTAATATCTCTGTGCACTATATTCTAGTTTTGTAAATATGATATTGCAGAAATCAACTGTTTAAATAATTAAGCCACTACTTACTCACTGAAATACTGTTACTTTGAAATCTCATTGAATAGATTTCCACCTCCGCAATACTCCATTACTATATACAGCTTCTATTTTGTGAAAAAATACTCATAGACCTTAACTATATTAGGATGATCCAAGGTTTTCATTATTTCAATCTCTTGTATTATCTCATCTTACACCTTACTAGACTTAATATTAGAGTTAAAAACGATTTTAACTGCTCTTTTGACATTGAACACCTTGTGAATAGCTAATTTAACAACCCCGAATGCTCCAGTATCTATGGTTTCTTTCAAATTGTATAGTTAACTAAACTGTTACTTATTTTGAGCTACAAACCATCCTGCGTTAATTTCAATTTCATCCGGATTATCACTTACTCTGATGTTTTATGGTTCTTTAATGATTTAATTCCGTTTCGAAGAGCATCCACACCCCATATTAAATTACCAAAATTTATGTAAAGATTTAGATAGAAATTAGACAATGAAATATGATGGTAGATATTATAATATAAATCAATGTTAATTAGAGTTCTGTATCTTATGACACAAAATTACTTTAAAATGTAGGCACTTTTACAACTTATTTTGATACATTTAGAACATTTTTACCTTATAAAACATAGTTTTTACATTCTTTTACACTGAACTTATCAACTACCTTACACTATTATTATTAGGAATAAGTAGTGCAAAAGTTGTAGAAAAATTATTCATGGTTTCAATTTAATAAAATGTATAACATACTTCTCAAACTACTGCTTACTGTAGCTTCGAATGATGATAATGCAGACCTGCAGTTCTGGTAATAGTGTCAACAAGAAATGCTATTTAAAGGAACTTTCCCTGCAGTATTAGGCACAACTTCATAAGCTGAGTCAACGGATCCAGTGTGTATCAAGTACGGAATTCAGCTATAATATGATGACTTTGTAACATCACGGCTGATTAATTTTCAAGACGACACATTTTGGACTATAATATGACTATACATAACATCACCAGGAATCCTTTATTCTCTATACGGCGAATTTGATTAAGTAATTGTACAAGTAAGCTGTGATTAACAGTAAATCCTTTCAGTTTTATTAGTTGACGATAGCAATTAATAAAATATTCACTCATCTTCACCAAATGAACTGCCCTTTAATAAATGGTTTCTTCTCAGCTTAATGGTCAAGTATTAAGGCCCTTGATTAAAATCAAGTTACTCTATAAACGAATCAACCGAGATTGATTTTCCTGATCTGAGGGAAAATTAAACATTTGACGGCTCACAATCATATGTTAGAATAGGAGAAGGATTTGAAGGTACAATTTACTCTTTTTATTTAACTAATCAGACAAATGTAAATGGGCCATAGTCTTAATCATGTAACTGTACACTGGACTGTGCGTAAGAGTGCTCTTTTATATAAGATTTGCAATCATGCCCTACTAATTAAAACTAGTTGCCTTGTATAAGAGAGCCTCTTATTTGTATAGAGAACTGCTACGATTGCTTAAATCTAACTTTGTGTATAGAGTGCAAAAGTTCCTATTTCCTAACTGATGAATAACTATGTACTTAAAACTGTCCGGAAAATTAGTATGAGAACTCAACCATATTACCTAATGAATGCTCCGATTGTATTAGCCATTGTAAGGAGTGTTCAAATGGAACTGAATGCATTGAATGCTAGTAGACTTATTATTTGACTAAAGATTTAGAGTGTACTTAAACTTGTCCAATTGGAAGCTTTGGAACTGAAGTTTCTCAAATTTCTTAATGTGTTGATTGTATCCCATAGTGTGATATTTGTACAGATGGTAATAGCTGTACTTAGTGCACATAAGGCTATCAAGTTTAAAATGATGGTACATGCGATATAGGTTGCCCGACTAGTTAGTATTTGGATTAGTCCAGTTGTACAGATTGTATCCCATAGTGTGATATTTGTACAGATGGTAATAGCTGTACATAGTGCACATAAGGCTATCAAGTTTAAAATGATGGTACATGCGATATAGGTTGCCCGACTAGTTAGTATTTGGATTAATCTAGTTGTGTTGATTGCATCCCACAGTGTGATATTTGTACGGATGGCAATAGCTGTACTTAGTGTACATAAGGCTACCAAGTTTAAGATGACGGTACATGCGATATAGGTTGCCCGACTAGTTAGTATTTGGATTAATCTAGTTGTACAGATTGTATTCCATAATGTGATATTTGTACGGATGGCAATAGCTGTACTTAGTGTTCTAAAGATTTCTATTATGATGTTATAAATAAAAGATGCATAAAAAATTGCAATTTAGGAGCTTTTGCTAGCCTAGATCAAGATTAAAAGGTATGCTTATAATGCATTAGTAATTGCGATGTATGTTAAGATGAAACTACTTGTATTTAATGCAGATTTAACTACTAATTAACTTAAAGTAGTAAATGTATACCTCTTTGTGAGGATAATCAATATGTTGATGAAGATGAAGTATGTAAGGATTGCTCAGAAAGTTGCAGAAAGTGTAGTTAATTTGAATAATGCACTGAATGTTATGATTAGCTATATCTATCTTTAGATTCATAATGTGTTCCTGCATGTCCTTAGGGTTCATATGAGAGTACAGATCTATGAAAATGCTTGTAATGCCCTAAAAAGTGCTATAATTGCATTGATGAAAATGAATGTACTACATTTAAGCTAGTAGTGGAGTATGAGGGTGTGAATGAAGATGGATATACTATTTAAGTTAAAACAACATTAGACTTTGATCTAAATGAGTATATATAAGTACTATTACAAGGCGAAGAAGTAGATGATTTCGAATTAATCAAATAAGATGATGACACTTATATACTAGTGTTAAATATGGATGAATCAGCTTAAAAAAATTCAGAATTAGAAATAGATTTTGATGAAGAAAAACTGAATGAATAAGGAGTTTTCCTTGAAGATTATAATCATTCTGTAGAGGTTTAAGATACTTATACCACTTAGGACATGTAAGAAATGGATACTGCTGCATAATCAGTTCAAATTAGTACAGCTGTAGGCATTGGAGTAGTTTCTAGCCTAACAATGTGCAATCTTAACTTAAATTTCTAGCAAATTTGAAGGAGTGTTGAAGTAATGCAGATTATATGCATATTAAGATACCTAGAGTTTTAAATTTCACCAGACTTAAGGGAATTCTTTAAAATGTGATAATTCTCTATAATGACCTTTTTACCTAATGCCTTTGCTTCAGCTGATTTTGGGAATGATTAAGAATTATCTCTAAATTAATTTTAAATGTAAGAAGTGAAAACTAATATTTTCAAATCTTCTGGAGGAGTTTTTACACTGATATTCTTAGTATTGGTTTTAACAGCATTTGCTGTTTATTTAAAGCAAAAGCTAAAGGCAAATTTTATACTTAAAATTTTGTAAAAGTTTGAATATGGAATCATTATAAGAGTATTGTATGAAACTACGATTCCTGCATTGTTTGGCTCTTTTCTATTCATGATGTTTGAGACTGAAAACATTTTCTGGTAATTAATAGTCATTATTTATTTGCTAATTTTGTACATAATAATCATTGTTACAAATTTTAGACAGGTTTGGAGAAAGGAGTATGATGATTTAATGAGTACAGATCATTTATCCAGATACGGGATATTCTATTAGGAGTTTTAAATTGACAACAGAATAGCTGGATCATTTTACATTCTAAAGTTTGTACGTAAGTTACTATTCATGATTGGTATTTGCTTATTTAACTTTGATTCTCACTTATAAATTTGGTATATTATAGTACTATAAGCTATTTATGCAATACTAGTGATATTGATTAAGCCTTACGAAAGTAAAATAATGGGCAATTATTTAACTATTTTTACAGAAACGGGTATTTTTATTGCCTTATCTATTGAAATTTTATCCTAAAAGAATTATAAAACTAGTATTTATATTTTATTCATAGTGATAATTTGTAATGTTGGGTCATACTATGTTATCAATATAAAGAAAATAGCTGAAATCATAAAAGAAAAATGCTAAAAGAAAAAGTAGACTATTTAAATTGTACCATAATAATAAATATAAGTCTCAGATAACCAATAATACTAAATGCAAAATACTAATAAGTCAATCGACGTAGATAATGTGCGCCCAAGTTTTTATAGCAGTTTCATTAAAAGTCAAGATAGCAAATAGTTTAGTAAGATAATTTTTATAAATCATGGGATTATTTACCATAATTTGGGCCTTATTATAGGAGAAGCTAGTTTTAATCAATATCCTTTATCTATACTTATAAGAAATATTCGATACTTTATATAATTTTAAATATGTTACCCGCTAAAGATAGATTGATTCAAAGAAACTAAAATTTTTAAGTGAACTAATTAAAAGCTGAATAACAAAGAAAGGTTGAGAATTTTAATATAAAAATAAGGAAAAATAGACGCAGGGAAGCTTTTGAGAGGACAAGATGCTAAATTGATAAGGTATAGTAATTGATCTTAAAAATTGATGAAGATGTGATTGAATGCTATCCTTAACTATAAAATATTGATTAATCTCTTGATCGCTATATATTTTTGCTTTAATAGGCCTCTTAGAATGATTTTTTAAACAAAAGCACTGAAGTTATTGTAAAAGTAATCAACATTATTAGTGATAACTGAGAAATATTGTACCCTTCTATTAGTTACTAATTTGATAAAGTAAAAGAAGAGTTTATGCAAGTAGTTTTTAATCTTATTTCATCATAGAATTAATCACTTATTTATAGTGGGCTTTAAATGATAATAAGCATCTCTTTGTGTAGTGATTTTCAACGTTTTATTGATTTAGGGATTTAGAATTAGTTATAATCACTGCTTTCACATAGGAGCATTGATATTCTTATGAGTTCTCTTTGATGCAGTGCAAACTTTTTAGGTGATTAGAGAATAAAAGTGAATATTGATGTAACAACTCAGATTTAGATAGTATGAAATAGAATACAGCAGTTAACTATTATAGATAACTAACTAATAGATATTATATGTTTTTTCATATAAAACTCGTTATTATATGAGAAATCCTCAAATAACCCTGGGTTTATTTCAAGTTCCATTGAACTTATTCATAAATTCTCTCAACTTGCTAGTATTTCTACAGAAAACACAAATCAACTGTTTAAAATATCCGATTAAATACTAAAAAATCAAACAAATACAGATTATAGTCAATTAGTAAAAGATAGTGGAATTATACAAATTGCTATTCAATAAATACACACTCCTAGGTCTTAACTTCATGCATGAAGGCTTATATCATCCTTTGCATATATCTCTGATTAAAACATTGAATACACAACAACTCCAGATCTAATACGATCTGCTTTATTAACAATTGAGTAGTCACAGGAAGCTTAGAACAAATCTCGATGTGAAATTGCCAGCTATCTATCATATGCAGCTAGTGGAAGTATCAGTATAATTTATTTATTGATAGAATCTAACATATTAGCCTCTATTTTACCACTATTATACTCAGATTAATTAAAAATGAAGAATTGAATAATGCTTATACTAAGCAATCTATCATATCATAATGATTTCAGCATACTTCAATATCTAAAAAACAACTAATTTTTCACTCATATTTCTGCTGTATTATAAAACCATACAACCCCTACAATAATTCAAGATGCTTTATTAGGAGTTTACCAATATATAGTAAATTGCAGAAGCCAAGTGACCTAATATAACCTATGCCATGACTTTTTAAGTGAATTTTACGAGACATAGTGCTATGAAGCAGTTGCAAAACTACAAAATAGCAATATAGCCAGTATATCGCATCAAGCATTTACAATTATATCAGAATTATGCGATACTAATGAAGAAATTGACCGGACTATTCCTACAAATTTTAACTTTTAATCTCTTTTAATATAAATGTTCTCAACTATGTTTCCTAAAGTAAGTTAATCCCCTCTAAAACTATACGTCTAATAGCGAAGGAATGATACTTCTCTTCATCCTTAGCACATATACACTCCTCCTCCTCAGCGAAGAAATCCTAAAAGACTGTAATTATTAGAAGGTAAATTAAAATCAGATCGTTTCACTGAAATTGAGCGAGAAAATAGAATTCTGTATGAAAAAATCCTAAGTATCAATAATAGAAGCAAATCTACGCAAAAGTTTCCAGTAAAAACTCAAAAATCTTTAAACAAAAAGCTTCGTTAGTCATAACTAATTAAGATATAGAGAGATAATGCCAATCTTAGCAAAAGAATACTAACAGGAAGAGCAGCTATCAATTTTTAGGAATTTCAAACTGAAAGAAGTTAATAAGAGAAAAGACTGTAGCATATTTGCAAATTTCCTTACGTTTTAGGAGGAGCTAGAACTAATTAAAACTCTAGGAACACTTCACCTAGAAGTTATTCACACAGTAAGAAATAAGAGATTAAACGCTTGGAGCCCTTAGGTGTATATCCTAAGGATAGATTTGTTGTTTTTAAGCGAGGAGTGTATATCTCTGGTAAGTATTTCATATTAGAAATAAGTAGTGATAAAAAGCTGTATTATTTTGTAGCTTTTGATGTTGAAAATCCTGATAAATTAACACTAGAAATATCAGTTAAATAGTGTAATACAATTATGGAGAGTAAAAATGACTATGAAAAGATAATTAGTATGCTAAGAATTAAAAACGGAGAAATGGGTTTATATAAGGAGAATCAGCCAATTTAGTAAATTTAAAGTATAAAGCATAGTGTTATTGGGAAAATATATGCATCCTAACAATTATTTGTTATTTCACTCCATTTTAAAATAACATGTAATAGCCTAATTAACATCAACCCAATTTATTAAATTATACCCTTAAAATCAAAGCTTTGAACTCATCCAAACTAATAACAGAATCTCCATCTAAGTCCGCTTCTTCCATAATTTTAATTCACTGTTATTAA
>CAKKTI010000212.1:0-35775 GCA_920105805.1 Condylostoma magnum
CGCTAATAAACTAACACTACACTTTTAGGTATTTTAATTATTCAAAATGTATTCATGTGGGGAAGTAAATAAAATGTCAAAAGAAGAAATGATGTTAAATTTTGGGAGTGAAGGATTTTTAGAGTAGAATGCTGTTAAATTGTTAAATTAGATATTGATTTTTAACCAAATATGTGAAGAGAATTGAAGAAGCAATTAGAAAAACCGGATCCTAGCCTTGCTTACCCTTTATTCAATGTATTTAAAATATAGTATATAGAGTAGAAATTGAGAAAATAAACAGAGCTTTAAATCTTTTAGGATAGCTCTTCTTGTTATAATATGCTTTGAAATAGGTAAAACTATTTACTCGAGCATTGAATATTAGTTTAAGATAATTTATCAACCTGGTATTTTGTTTGCTCTACCAATGCTTTGATACGGAAAAGAGCTAATATACTGAGAAATAGAGTTTTCCCCTTGTAATAAAATGATTAAGAACTTTATATATACTTGGATGACGATAATGCATTTTGGAGATACTAGAAGGAGGCGCTAGGACTTAGAAAACTAAATTACTCTCTTTTTACCTAAAGGTTTTACTATAATGATATCTACAGAAATTATTATAGTACTAAATACATAACTTTTAGTATATAAACCAATAATTTATACCAGTATTATATATCTTAAATCATAGTATTTACTAGAAATAATCTTTCAACAAATAATATTCATATTGGAAGCCCTTGTATAAATATTCCGTAATATCTATAATAATTCTACTTCAAAACCCGATTAAGTATATTTTTCCAATTATTCATGTACTTTTAGAAAGTATATTCACAATCATAATTTCCATTTTATTAAGATATTATAATTCAATTTAAGATTACTAAACCAGTTGGCCTTACTATGGCTGTTCTCTACAAAAGCATCTCTTTATACTCTAGATTGCATGAAGTATCATACTAATCAAGCTTATAGCTACAGGAGGAAAAAATGATATTATTGATAAAAATTGTAGAATGCTATAATCTGATATGCTTGATATATAGCAAACATTTAAGGAAATAATAGAAAATAGTTAGTTTACAAATTTTGTAAAATTAGAGAATCGCTTTGTATATGGTTGATGCTTGAATATAAAAATAATGCTCTGTTTAATACTCACGAAAAGATAAGATATAGATAATAATGATACTTTCATAATAAATTAGTTACCATCATTCATAATCACGAAAGCTTGAATACTTTTCAGCACAAACGATATAATTAAATAAGTTCTTTAAATCTTATCTTCTTTTATCTATGCAAAAAGTGAACTGAAATATTAACCTTGATAGTTACCTTTAAACATTAACTTTAGTAATTGTACATATTTAGTAGGTAGAAAAGCATTATTATGATTGAGATAATAAAACTTCAAATAATAGTTTAATTTTGAGCTATATTTTAATTCCTAATTATACAAAAAATTAAATTGATATGTCTAAAATTAATGGATTTTTTATCAAAAGTATGATTCAGTTTAAAGAAATGGTACTAAAGATAGTAAATTAGATTAAAACTATTTTAAAATATATAAGGTGAAAAACAACCTAGAGATTTTCTTAAAGATTTAGAAGAAAAGCAATTCTTTTAGATTTTACAGATTGCATAAAGTTTACACCTAATTAGTAAGCAAAAAGCGCATGAAATAAAGCCCTTTGATTATTACCCCTCATGTTAATGTAATTCTATATTACATTTAAAATATTTAAGACTTTTGTTAATTTTATATTAGACTTATAGTTTGACTTATGATACTCTATACATCTACAATCCATTTCCGTTGTATTAAGGCTTACTATTATTGCTAAAAACTATAATTAGCAGTAAGATCGAATGCTTTATATAATCAAAACCTATCAAAATAAATTCTTTAGGCCTGAGTAACGACGGTATATAATTTAAGCATATAAAGTGTAGATTCATATTCTCGAAGTTTATTATACAATTAAGTCAATTCAAGAAAACACTAAAATCTAGTTCATGATTTAAGCATTATCATAGCTAATTCTATTAGGTTAAATGTGAAAAGCTGCGAATATTGATACTATAAAGCATGCTGAATTGTTTGAGTAATATTATATAAATTTCTATACAATAATAAATGATAAAGTAATAAAATAACTAAATATAAAGCTTCGATAAAGCTACTTTAAAATCACTTCCAACTCTAAAATTATGACTTTCACTACATACAACAAATTAATTATCTTCTGAAATAATACTGAAAGTACCCTGTGATCCTATGTTCCTATTAAAACATTCTTTTTAAATAATCCTTTCAATTTTCAAAGCGTAATAGCATTGTCAGCGGATCCACTTATAATAAATTAATTATCCCTTAAAATAGCCACTGATTATACTTATAAATGATGTGTTCCTATTAACTTGTGTGTTTTGAATCAGCCTTTTAATTTCCACAACCTAACAGTCTTATCCTAGGATCCACTTACAGCAAATTTATCATTATTAGAAATTGCTACTGAATATACTGGTCCCTCATGTACTGCTATTAATTTACTTTAGGATAAATTATGTATATTTCAAAGCATAATAGTATTGTCTAAGGACCCACTTAAAACGAATTAGTTATAATTTGAAATGACTACTGATAATACTGATAAGCGATGTGCTCCTATTAATATGCATTAAGATAAATTATATAAGGTTCAAAGTATAATAGTTGTATCCTTAGAGCCACTTATAATAAATTAGTTAGTATTAGAAACAGCCACTGTGTATACTGATTTATCATGCATTTCTATTAATTTGGAATGAATTGTGTGAAGTTCACATCATAACTGTACTATCAGATGATCCACTTACAATGAATTGATTATCATTTGAAATGGCTACTGATTATACCTCTTTATTATGCTTGCCTATTAATCTGTTTTAGGACGGGTCTTGTAGGCTTTAGTACATAATAGTGCAATCCTCAGATCCAGTTATAACAAATTAATTACTCTTAGAAATAGCTACTGATTTTATTCTTCTCTTATGTTCGCCTATTTATCCTGTTTCTATTACTCTCTTTGCTTCTTTATAATATCTTAGTACTTTAATCCATGATTGTAATTGTCTGTTCGCATATTCAATATGCAATCCTACTTTTAACTTTTGCTTGTTCCTTTAATATAATTTAACATAGAATTCGAACAGTTGCTTTGCTTATTTTAACCAATTTGTCGTTACAAATTAACGTTTGAATTATTGTTATTCTTAGCTACTTGCTTTATACTACTTTTAACAGTTTTTAGATATTTGATAAGTTTACCTACTTTACAAAGATATCCTGATTTTATTCGATTTTAATTCATAAATTTCATAATGAATTAATTGATTGTTTCTTTGTAATATACGTTAAATACCTCTTCTTCGCATAAATTTATCGATTCAAAACTGTTTAACTCTGATTGGTGAAATAAGGAATAAGTGGGAATTTATTCTTTCAAAATTTTATTTTTATCTGGAAATACTTACAAAACTCTTGTGATTAGTAAACTAATTGCTCCCTATGTATCCATTTTATATGTTAATGAACTATGATGTAAAGCAAAGAGAAATTTATAATTTAATGTGAATACACATATCAAGCATTTGATAAGTCAGAAGTAAAGATATAAATATAGCTTAGGCGTTTGAAATTTAATCCTTTTGATTTGAATTTAATAAAGCTTATTGTAACTGTTTAACTTGGCAAATGCTAAAAGTATTTACTGCTCATTCACTCATTTATTCGATTATTAACTTGTTTCCTTCAATCTTATTATATTTATATTACTTTATCATTATCCTATTTTATTACACATACTTAACATATTGCTTGCACTATTTTTAGAGTTATCTAGTGTATTAGTATCTTATTCAAACAATACTTTATATACTAAATATGCATATTATGGTCAGTTTCCCTTGCAAGGCTTGATAATTTTATTCTATTCACTAAATTTGGTAGTTATTGTTTATTATTTAAGCATTTTGAGTTTTATAGTATTTGCTAGACGTTACTTATTTTTATAATAATCAGAATTATTTTTAGCTGAGCCAATATAGTTCCATTGCACTATTTTCTCGTTGGGATTTAACTGCATTAAAACTTTAGTTAGTTTTATTTTGCAAAATTGATCAATAATTTCTATATATCTCGGTCTATAGCCTATAATTACAATTTTCCATATATTTCATCTTACGTTCTGCTTCAATTACTACAAAGTTTACATTTTTGCTCGTTCTTATTTTAAACTCTAGTATATTAAGCCTTATTGTAATTTTAGGACATTATTATTATATTTTCTTCTTATGCTACAGTTATATGTGTAATTGCTTTGAGTTGCTAAGAATGAGATTTGCTCAGTTGCTAATTCAGATCCCTAAATAATTGAGCCTCCATTATATAACACTGATTGTTTTAAATATTAGATGGATTGTCTTATTATTTAATTAACTTTCCCTCTTTAATTATTTACATCGATATTATGTGTCCATATAATAGATAGTATCTAATTAGCCACTTTAAGTACACTGCTAGGAGAATAGATATTTATTTAGAAGATTTATATTCTATTATTATATTTTCTTCATATGCTTTAAAAAGTAAACAATAGGTTTATAAATAACTGCAAATATATTATCTCAGTTATTATAATGTAGCTGAAAAGATAAACTAATTAATAACTAATACTCCGTTTCTCCATTCTCCATCATATTTAGCACCATTAGCATAATTATATACTCCTCTCCCATGCTTTTTATCATCTTTCCATTCTCCATCATATTTATTACCATTAGCATAATTATATACTCCTCTCCCATGCCTTTTACCATCCTTCCATTCTCCATCATATTTAGCACCATTAGCATAATTATATACTCCTCTCCCATGCTTTTTATCATCTTTCCATTCTCCATCATATTTATCACCATTAGCATATTCCTTTACTCCTCTCCCATGCTTTTTACCATCTTTCCATTCTCCATAATATTTATCACCATGAGCATAATTATATACTCCTCTCCCATGCCTTTTACCATCTTTCAATTCCCCATCATATTTAGCACCATTAGCATAATTATATACTCCTCTCCCATGCCTTTAATCATCTTTCCATTCTCCATAATATTTCTCGCCATCAGCAAAAATATATACTCCTCTCCCATTCTTTTTATCATCTTTCCATTCTCCATCATATTTATCACCATTAGCATATTCCTTTACTCCTCTCCCATGCGCATTATTATATTTACATTCTCCATAATATTTCTCGCCATCAGCAAAAATATATACTCCTCTCCCATGCATTTTATTATCCTTCCATTCTCCATCATATTTATTACCATTAGCATAGTTACATACTCCTATTCCATGCCTTTTACCATCTTTCAATTCTCCAATATATTTATCACCATTAGCAAACTATATTACCCCTCTCCTATGCATTTTTTGTTCAGGAAACTTGCCTTAAAATTATTGTATTTTGCTTTACATTTCCTAAATGCAGTTATCAAGAATTAAACGTTAAGTGTAATTTTATTATTATTACTATTAAACGAGAAAATTTGAAAACTCTAAAGATCTATTAAAAGCTTATAATTTATTTTCTTTATATGATTAGATTAGCCATTCCGTTGTTTTCTGATAATATTCCTCTGGAGATAAATATGGAATATTCTATTAAACTAGTCATGAAATACAGCCATAAGTTTTAATAAGATTAGGTCTTAACTCATTTCTGTTAACATTTTAAAAGATTTCTTAGGCTAATTATACATCTTCTACAAGTCTATCTAAGTGCTTTAAGTGCTATATAGAGAATTAATTGATTTTATCTCTTATTAATCTATCAATCGAATCTAATGACTCTAAGGTTACATATGATTTAATCCTACAAATAGATTTCAATGCTTTACTAAGTTTCTAATTCTAAATGTTTCTGATTAAATTATCTATTTATGAATTTGATAGCATTTATCCTTTTAGTAACCTTTTTAAACATTATTCACTTACTTGCTATCCTTAATCTCTTAAAATCTATATGATCTGCTACAAGTTAAGGCCTCTTTCAAAATTTAGTAGAGCGTACCTGACTTATTCCTCGTAATTTTCCATTTATTATTAGGGATTTCTAAATATAGATTTAATTATTACTCAAAACAACTAAAGAATTGAAATCAAAATCTCCAAGAATTGAATAATTAACAACTCAGAATAATTTAGTTAAAAACAGTGTTTTTTTTGAGAACTTATTCAATTAGTTCTATTCACCATTTTACTAAAAGCTGAATTTCCTAATAGACTAAGGATTTATAGGATATTTAAAGCTTTATTATAATAATCTTCACCTATCTTAGTCTTTACTTCTCAAAATTTTAGAACAAATGATTTAAAATTATCTCTAATTTTCGCCTTGGCAGGTAAAGAAATCTGCATAGTTCTATATAAAGCATACTCCCTATAATCAATCAAAACGCTTACAGAGTCCTAAAGTAATAATAAAAGTTACAGATAGTCTAAAAGAGAAGAAATAATTGAGACCTTTTGGTTAGCTACTAAAACTTATCTAGAAGCCTTTCTACTAGTTTGCAACTATGATTGGTTATTCATAGAATTATAAATCAAAATTAGTCTGAAAGCTTTAGTTTTCTCCATACTAAGCTCATAAACTTCTAAAAGGAATATCTCAAATTATAATATGCACAAGACATTCTAAGAGTACTAGGTAATTGCTGTGTAATTATATTGCATTATTAACTAGAGATTTACTACAAGATAAAAATTAGTTGGCATTCCAAACTTCTATGCAATTATATAAACACAAGAAGAAGCTGATCTGCATTCCTCACCAATTTGTTGATTTAGGTACAAGACTATTATTTTAATACTATCAACCTCGCATATGTCTTCAGTATTGTTCATAAAAGTTTTAAATCAATTAATTAAATACAATTACTACTTCAAATTCAAGACCTTATTTTCTATGCAAGCTATACTATAAAACTCGTAATTAATTCCACTAAGTTGCTTTACCCAATTATAGTACAACAACGTTCTATACAGCCCTTAGTTAATATATTTGGCATATTAATGGAACTATTTATGAGATTCTAAAATACTTGTATAATTTATAGCTTAGAATAACAGTAAGAGTATTGTAGAGCATATTTTGTATCAATTGAATTTATAATCATTCATTATACAACATTACTTTTTGAGAAGTTATATCTCCTATTCTATGCTGAGTTTTAATTTGTTTAATATACTTATATTTGTTATACATTTCTAATACCAGCGCTGTGCAGGTGATGAATTCCTATATTAATTGGACAAAAGGGTAACTAATTTCTATTATTCAGTCAGCTTGTATACCAAAGTTAAATTACAATTTTTATCAAATTAAAAGAGATTTTTCAAAAATAAGAATCAACTTTATATCAGGAGATACTTTACAAAATTTGTGATTTAACTCATTGAATTATATATAAAATTGAAATAATGAGCAGTTTAAAGCTTTTGAATTAGATTACATTGCAAATAATAAGCAATTTCAACTATCTAAGTAAAATACTCAATACTTAGAATATCTTTTAAAATATCATGCTATATTTACTTAGCCTTACGATTATTTTTATAACTCTAATATTTCATAGAACAGCAAGTGTTTATAAGTAGTTAGCAATAACTTAATATTCAAACTATTTATATCGTTATAAAAATTCAACTCTACAAAATTACTTTAACACTTATAATATTAGATAATTCGTCAAGAGTAGACCTAAAATAACTGAAAATAATATTATTTACTGTTAATCCCTAATATAATTATATGGAAAGAAGACATTTTAGTGTAAAGAACTTCCAACTTTCAAAAGCTTCTAATTTAGCTTAGCTAAGTAGAAATAGCCCTTTACAAAGCAACAGATATAAAACAAATACACCCAAAAGATAAAAATACTTGAAAGCATCTCAACTAGACAGAGCATAAATTCGAAATCTGTTGAAAAAGGAAAACAAAAGTTTGTAAAAGGATAAAACTTAAAGAGATGTATCACATATAAAGGATAAAGTAGGTATAAAGCTAAAATCAATAAATGATTTTAATTCTGTCATAGAACAATAAATTTGACAATAATCTTAATTACCGACTGATTTCAAACATTTGAAAAAACTAGTTAATTCAAGTAGTGAGTTCGGATTTCCGAGATCTTTTAAAAACGACGGAGCTTCTAATATAAATACGTGTAAAAAGGAAAGCTGCATTGATAAAGTCATAAAATCTTCCTAGAGTAAATTTAGTAAGGCATTCTCAGGAAATAATTTAAAGCTATTTAATAGGAAAAATCGGAACTTTTTTATTAAGGAAGAAAACTTTCATGGTCCTCCAACAGGAAGACAAGAAATAAACAATTTGGAAAACTGGTATGAGTATATGATAAAAACTTATGTTAAAGGGAATAAAACTAAGAACCAAAGTGAGTAGTATATAATAACAGTAGCATTAAAGGAAACCATGAGATAAATCAGTGTTTTATGCAAGCAGAGGGCAAGATTTCTTAAAAAGATTATAAAAAGACTTTTAGTGTTTCATAAAAGTTAGAAATAGGAAGTTAATTAAAAGTTTGAGGAATTATAAAGCTAGTAGAGTTTGATGTAAGAGAAACATGAGGAAGTGGTTCAATCGCTTTAGAAAGACTTATAATAGAAAGATAAAATAATTGATTAATAAGTTAAAATAGAGAAAAAGAAGAGCTAGCAGGCTTTGGAATAAATAAGTCGACTAAATACCATGCTAATTATAGGAGATTAAGAGAGAAATCTAGTAAAAGAGTGTGCACTATACATAAATTATTTCCCAAAATCAATACATAGCCCTTTAAACGATGATATACCTTATCTAACTTAATAAATGTGTAGTGCTTTTACTATACAACCTGCTTAATATGATACAGAAGAAATATAGACTGATATTTCATTAAATTACTCATAATTATCAGAAGAAGAAGAATCACCTAGTAAACAAAATTTAGTCTTAAGAAATCGCTATAACAGGTTAATTAAAACTTATAATTAACTAAAGAAAAAGTACAAGTAGCTCAATCCATAGAATATTGATAGCTCATTTTCCATAAGCCTACAAATGGAGTCGTATTTAAACCTATAAACTTTTAACACTTAAATCGATATCCAGCCTACAATACAAAAAGATTCTGCAAATCTATAAATTGAATACATTGATATAATAGATCTACGCCCTTAGTAAATCGATCAAATTTTAACAACTTAAAATTCATTAGAAAGCAGTGATCTTTAAGATTTATATATCAGCCAATTTATTCCTAATGATCTTGATACAACCTCATGAATTGCTGGCTACAATGTTGGATTTGAAAAGGGGAAGGATTACGGATATTAGGAAGGAGAGAATTTAGGATTTTAACGAGGTTTGTTTGAATCTGAAATAGAATCTCCGGTAGTAGTTAAAGAAGATAAACCTCCTACTAAATCAAAATATAAGAAAGAACTAGTAAGGAATATGCTAGGAAAATAAAATATATTGTCGCAATGAACTAACAAAGTAACAAAATTCAAAGAATTTCAGTTTAATCAAAGGGCTTAAAAGATATTTTTAGAACATCCGAGCAATAACTTAATGAATATTTTACTGAATAGTTCAAGTAAAACGATTAAAAGTTACGGTATAATACAGCCTAAGATGCTATTGAAAATGTTATCTGTTTATTTTGGGATATACATTGATAAGAGTATTCCTAATTTTAGTTTTAACTTCATACATTTTATATACGAAGATGTGCATACAAAATACGGCTTGAAAAATGTAGCTAAAGGGAAATTCTTCTAAATCATTTCTAGCATGTTTATCAATAAAAATATAAACCGAGTTAAAATACTGCTTAAATTGCTTTAAATTGGTTGGAAAGTTGATTTGTAAGATTATCAGAACTATATATTCTCCTTTTATATGAGTTGTTATTATCATATCATAACGTCTTAACTAGGCATTGTAGTATCAATTGACCAAGTAGAAGATGTGTAATATATTCCCTATATTAGAATACAGAGTTGCTTTGACTAGAATCTTAGAAGACTTCTCACAGATATTCAAGCTTAAAAAGTAATTGATCAATTAGAATCTATGGTAGTTTAAGATATAAGAAGACTTAATACAGAAGGATTAATAGATTTATAATAAGCTCTTGAATTATTCTGCGATTAATACGATAGTATAATGACAAATATCGCAAATAATGTACTATTTTTAACTGATATTACCTAGGACATAATAAGTAGCCAAACACTATGCGACATTATCTCTAAAATTTCCTCCTTTGAAGTAAATTTAGTATAAGACCAAGATTTAACCCAAATATGCCAACACTACTAAATTCTAACTGACAACCAAATCAACCTATTCTACCAAAACAACCAAATAAAAACTATATGAAGCACTTTCAGCCCCGATAACTCAACCAAACTGCTTCTAGACAAACAAGAATACATCCCAAGTCATTTTTCGCGACTATACAAAATCCTATGCACACTACTATACAATAGGTCCCTATAGAATATTTATATTACCAAACTAATACTCTGACACAAAAGTCCAATTTTTTACTTTATTCGCATTAACAGTAATCGAGCTACCATAAACCAGCTGCTTACTAATATTCTTGCTTGATAATTTCGGAGGAGGAAACTTAGGCATGTCTAGCTCTCTATTCAAAACCCCATCTCAATCAATACCCTCAAAAAACGGGTGTCTTTTCACCTCCTCTGCATCTTCCACTCCCGACCCTAGTCTTTTGTCAGGGTTTCTCTACAGCAACTGCCTTATCAAAAACTTAGCCTCAGGAGAAACCTTCTGAGAAATCTTCAAATTTCCAAAAAGAATATTATGGAACAACTCGTTTCTCTTTTTTGAGTAGTAAGGCGGAATTCCCATCAGCATTTCATAAAAAACTACTCCTAGTAAATACCAGTCCACAGCTTTTCCGTGTCCTTGTCTTCTGATCATTTCGGGGGCTAAGTAGGCAACAGATCCGCAAAAACTCTTAGCTCCCTGGTTGTCGAATACACCTTCTTTAGACAGGCCGAAGTCGGTTAGGAGTGCATGGCCGTCTTGGTCTAGAACAACGTTGTCTGGCTTTAAGTCCCTGAAAATTATATCACGTCTATGGAGTTCTTATAAAGCAAGTATTATTTCACAAAGATATAACCTTGCAACTTACTCACTAAACTTTTTCTAGTTGTGGAGATGGTATCCTAGGTCACCGCCTGGGCAGTATTCGTTGATTAAAAATAACTTTTCAGGGGTTTAAAATGCGTAGTTTAAACTTACTATAAAAGGATGACGTATATAGCTCATTACATTTCTCTCTGTCAAGGCGTATTTGACTAGATTATTACCTATTATTTTGTCCTTTCTCAGTACTTTCATGGCATATAATTGATTATTTTAGTTGTTTTATACTAAATATACAACCCCAAAACTTCCACTTCCAAGTTGATTTATTGGCTCGAAGTTTTCTTATGATATTTGGCCTTTGTTTTGTTATGAGGAAAAATTGATTATTAAGTCTTAACACTCCTTACTAGTTGCTAGATCTAAGGGGAGTTTTCCCAGTCGATTTATTACATCTACTTTAGGATTATGCTTTAGAATAAGTCTTACAATCTTACAATGTGAGTTTTCAACTGCATGATGCAAAGGGGTATAGAAATCTATATCAGTTTGGTCTATATCAGCTCCAGCGTTTATTAGTAGTTTTGCTATGCCGTAATATCCCTTTATGCAAGCTATATGCAGAGGGGTTCTGTCCATGTGATTTTTAGGGTCTACGAAAGCTTGGTATTAAATTAGGACATAACACGGCTCTAATAGACCTGAATTAGTGGCTATGTGTAGGGCTGTGAAATCGTTTACTCCTGGTGTGTTTATATCGATTATCTGGCTTTATAGGAGATATTACATGTCAGTAATATTGTTTTTCTCTACCATATCTGCCAAAATCGACTGTCAGCCTGTAGATTAGGTATTAGTTGCGAATTTTGGTACTGCCGTTGGTATTTCTTAGGCTAGCACTGATCCCTCGCATATTGATCCCAGTTGAATGAAGGAATCTTCGTAATCGTCCGCTGTAGTTAATACAAAGGAACTACGTTTGTAGTCGGTTGACTAAGAGTCTTGGCTGAGATGATTTTGCTTTGAGGGAATTTCATGAGAAGTTTAATTGTTTAATTTTGGCTCCATGGTTAATTTTTATTAATTTCATGGGAGACTTTGTGAAGCTTTCTAGGGGATTAAAATGTATTTGATAAAGAGGTTTAGTTTCATTGATTTTTGAGGATGGTTTAAAAGTTATATGAAATGTCTTGACCAGTAAAATGCTTTTAATAATTATGATGCAATAATATTTGCTTATGGATATATACTTTAAATACAAAAATCATTGTGGTTGTACTTTAGCTTATTACTTAATTCAATTTATATTAGAATAAAAGAATTGTTTAGAGGTATAGATTATATAATTTAAAATGTTTTTACCCTTTGTAATTTTAGTAAAAATTTGCCAAATAATTGAAGGAAATTAGTTCCTTTAACAATCCACTGTAAAGATTTCTTTAGAATACACTTAACTAAATATGGTATAGACAGTTTATAAGGTTGTATAGATAAAAGAGTTGTTAAACTCTATTAATATTTCCTACATTTACAATAATCAGTTTTCAGTCTAGTTTTGATAAAAGTAAATATTAAACTCTTTATAATCATCTACCAAATTAGTATTATATTTATTTTTATGAACAGATAATGTCTTATACATTTTATATTTAATTTAGCTTCTAGTTGAATTGTTCTACTTTACTTATTATCTGTTATCCACCTATCTTTCATAATTTCCCTACTAACCTTCAATACAATTTCATTACATAAAATGAAAAGAAATCTAATCCCTTTAAACAAAGAATACGAGGAATTCAAAGAAACCTCAGATCATATAAAATCCCTTCCTTACTATGATGAAATTCCAGAAACATCCTTCTTCCCGATGCAAATTAAGCCAACCCAACTTGCAAGACTATCAAATTACACATGCCGAGAAAAAATAACCTAATCATGAGTGTTGGGATTCTTAACTGGCTGATTTCTAGGGGGAAGGATTTATGTAAAAGTTGTGCACGGCTAAAATGTGAACAAATGGAAATACTTACTAGCCAAAATAAAATGCTCTGCTTTTTATTCATCAGCATTCACCTTATTTACTTGCTTGTGAGATAATCAATGTAGTCCTTATAGACTTGGGAGGTATAGAAGCATGTATCCGGATGAAATTTTGAGACATGCTTTAAATGAGTAGTTTGGACTCTATCAAAACATTGAGCAGATTATGAGGTCAAGAGAACATTTGAATAGGTTTGATTTCTATAGAGAGATAAGGAGTACTTTGGATAGGCTAAATGAAGATTAATAAAATGGAAAATAAAGGAGGAATTTTAGGAGAGGAAGAGGAGAATGTGTAGTAGGATAACTTCTACAAGTCAATTTATAGCAAATTGTAAGCAAAGAAAACAATAACAGAAGAGTTTTATCAAGAAAATGTGAATTAATTAGTATCTGCTGACACTTTGTATGAAGATGATATTAGTCTATTGCAGCATTATTAAAAGAATTTAAGTAAAAGGCATAATTAAACGGATTTAAAGCAATAGGATGTTGAGGAATTTAAAAGGAATAGGGAAAGTTTGGTATTCAGTGAATCTTAATTCAATACGCTGAAGGTGTAGAAAGGATAGAGGTAAAAGTAGAAACTTAGAGGACTAGAGAAGCTTAAAAGACATATCAAAAATCCTAGTAAGAAGGTTAAAAGAGAATGATGGTTAATAATGCTAAACTTATTGTAAATTGTTGTTTAATTTATTATTGTATGATGAAATATCTTGTAATTTATGCAAAGAAAATGAAAGCAAGGTTATATCAGATAAGTAAGCTTTATTTCTTATTAACACATATTCTTAAATAATTACAAAACTTTATAACACAGAAACTAATAATAAAAACTTACCTAATCCAATCAGGAGTCAATTGCTGTAGCAATTAGTCGCCCATATATTACTACTCTTCTACTGTCCAATTAAATAGCTCAGGAATACTCTATCCATTAGGTAACTCCAAAGATTCACTACGTAGTTCATCAAAATACCCATGTGCTAAAGCTTCGTAAGCAGTCAGTCTAATCTAAGGTGAATACTCTAATAACTATGAAACTAAATCAATGATATCTTATGAGGCTTTATACTTAAAAACCTTAGACCATCTAGTTTTCCGTATTTACGGAAATTTAAACTCCTTGTACTGCGGATTCATGCTTTAAACTTCCTCTCTAGACGGTGTTCCTTTCATTTTGATTATTTCGACAAGTTAGTCAATATTACTGTATCCTGAGAAAACTGGAGCTCCTAGAATCATTTCCCCAATAATGCATCCAGCACTTCAAATATCAATAGAGAAATCGTAATTCTGTGATCCAAAAATCAGTTCAGGGGCTCTGTAATAACGAGAGCAAATGTATGAAATATTATTCTCCTTTTCATTATATTATTTTGATGAGCCAAAGTCACAAAGCTTTAAGCAGTGAGTTTGTGTATTGAGTAAAAAGTTTTAGGGCTTTATATCTCTATGTATTATATTTTTCGAATGTAGATATCCAATACTCCTTAGAATCTAGTAAGAGTAAAGCTTTATGTACAACCCAGGCATTTAGGTTCTAGCCTTTATGAAATGCTGAATTGCTTTATGTAAAGTTTCTGGTAAAAGTTCCATTACGAGATTTAAATAGATTTCATTCTGTTGCAAACCCTGAGTATAGAAATAGTTATAAAATTCAATGATATTTGGATGCTACAGATTCCTGATGATAGACAACTCCCTATTCTTATACTGCTTCTCATATAAAATCTTCTTTATAGCAACAGTGTTATTATTCTAAATAGTCGTGGCCTCATATACTAAAGCAAATGCACCTTATCCGACAACTCTATCAATACTATAAGTATACTTTTCGTATCTATTTTCCCTATTACCACTTTTGGCTGAATGTTTCCTTTATAAGTTTTAACCTTAAGACATAATAAGCTATAAAAATGGACGACTCACCTGATTGTGAAATTCCATAGCTATCCGAGTTCCCAAGTAATGACACTGCTCAAGTTGAACCTTAGGAGAAATAATAATAAGAGGAAACCAAAGCAGAAAAATCTCTTGCTAAGTAAAAACTTTAAATCCTTGAATAATAAGTGTCTGAAGCTAAAAATTAGGATGAAATAGTTCAAAATTCTTAACTAGAACCCCTCCAAGTCGTTCGAGTTCTAAATACACTGCATTTTAATCACTATTAACCAATTTCTAAGCCGATTTCTGTAATTTTAAGCGATATGTACTCAGATTCAGAATCTGACTCTATGTCCTCTGATGAAAACTACGACTAAAAGCAATCAAAGCTCCAATTAGAACTAGCATCGGATGAGGTTTTAGACTAAGAACATACAACAATTTACGACGATTACGGATAAGTACTAAGTGAATATCTTTTCCGTACTTAAAAGGTAATACACGTTGAAAAATCCAACAACTGTGGGAACATGGCCCGACTTAGTAAGGAGGTTAAAATATTATCTAAAAATTTGCCTTGCAGTAAAGGAGGGTCAATTTTTGTGGTTATGGATGAAGATTATATGACCAGTTTCAGAGCTATTCTCACTGGGCCTGTAGATACTCCGTACTGCTATGGATTATATGAGTTTTCTATTGAACTGCCAGATAATTTTCCAAATGATCCTCCTACTGTACTAATAGAAACAACAGGGAACCATCAGGCAAGATTTAATCCTAATTTGTATGATGATGGGTATGTGTGCTTAAGCATTATAAATACTTGGGACGGGGATCCAGAGGAAAGGTGGAATCCTAATTATAGTAATATTCTACAAGTGCTCATTTCTATATAAAGTTTAGTTATGGATGAATATATTGTACAGAAAGAGCCAGATTACGAGGATTTAGATAAGGATTCTAAGGAAAATTAAACGTATTAATGTATAGTAAAATACAATAATATCAAATATGCTATGATTAATTAAATTAGAAATCCTCCAGAGTACTTTAAAGATGTAATAAGACAGCATTTTGGGCATATTAGGAATGATTTGCTTAATACTGTGCATAAATGGTTAGAAGAAGCTGATATAATTGAGGAGAAGAAGGTGTTAAATGATCCTGATGGTTTAATATGTGATCATAATTGGAAAACTCTAGAAATCTTTTAGAATATAGGATACAAAACTGCGTTGTAAGAGCTAGTATGGGAATTAGAACTACTACTAGATAACCTGGATAATCCAGAGGCCGTAAAAATTTAATAAAATGAAAAGAAAACGTTGGAATTAAGTCAACCCTCAGATGATGATCCTGTTGCTCCTCAAAGCCAATCTGAGTATTTTCAGCAATTAGGCAAACTTCTTATAAATTCCGTAGATTTAAGTACGTAGGATGAAAGTGAGAATAATTAAGTCCAAATAGAAAACATGCAAAATAAGGCTAAAAGACTAAACACTGAAATAAAAATTCTATCTTAAAATTTGCCATGTGAGAAAGACAGTGCAATTTTCGTTATATATGATGAGTCTCGGCTTAATCGAATGCAAGCTTTGATTTCAGGCCCTGTTGACACTCCGTATGAGCATGGCTTGTATCTATTTGATATACAATTCCCAGACACTTACCCCGAAGAGCCTCCAATTGTAAAAATTTTAACAACCGGGGAAGGATAAGTGAGATTTAACCCAAATTTGTATGATGATGGATTTGTGTGCTTAAGTATTATCAATACGTGGGAAGGTGAGCCAGAAAGTATGTGAAATCCGTAGTTTTCGAGTATTCAGCAGGTACTTATTTCTATTTAGTCACTGGTTATGGATAGCTTGATACTATAAAAAGAGCCTGGATACGAGAATCATGATGCGCTTACGATTGATTCTTAGTTGTATTAATTTTTTGTGATATATGCTAATATGAAATATGCGATAGCTGATATGATTTAGAATAAGAAAACGGGATTTGAAGATGTAATAAAATCGCATTTTAGCTTAAAAAGGGCTGATATATTAAGTACAGTTGATAAATGGGTTTAGTAGGCGAGAGAAATTGAAGAAAACCTGCTAAAATTTGAGGATTCAATGGTTATAAGCTAAAATGAGTATCTTTATTCTCTGTTTCAGTCTTAAGGAGTTGTAAGTACAATTGAACAAGCAGCTGTTGAAGTGAGAGCTGCATTAGATACTCTTAGTTAGTTAGAATATTAGATAAACATTTATGGATTAATACCTTTTTACTATCATGATGCTTGTATAAGTTAGTGTTACATTATACTGCCTAAACATTCTTTTGTAATAACTTCATATTATTTATGTTCGGATATAAAAGGCTTGAAGACAAAGATTAGAAAGCAATGCCAGGTTTCCAAAAGCTAGAAGAATATACGAGAGACGAAGCCTTTGATGATAGGAATTGCTTTTAAAGAACATTTGGATACATGGATATAGGTTCCCTAAGAGGAAGTATAATGACTGTCACCACGACTTCAATAGGCTGTGGTTTCTTGCTAATGCCTTTTTATATACACGAGCTTGGACTATAAGTAGGACTGGCTGTATAAGTTTTCTTTGGAGTATCTTTCCTTATATTTTACCAAGCATTAGTATATAGCTGTGATGCTTTACAGTGTTTTGATATAGTTTTGCTAATAAGGGATAAATACGGAGAGTTTTTTGGATGGGTGACTAGATTTACTGTGCTTATATCAACAATGATCATATACACAACTTACATGTCTTTGATAGGATTTCTTTTCACTGATATTTTAAAGGTTTATAAGACTGATCTGATAGATTAGGATGAAGAAACTATGTATTGGGTAAGATTCGTTGTGATATTAATACTAAATCTAGCTGTTTGGCTTCCTATTGCTTTTAGGCAAAATAAGCAATTCTAAAGTGTTGGGGTCATTTTAGTGTTTGTATTGATAATTTATTTAATCATTATTTTATTATTCAGAAACTTATATCCTCATAAACTGAAAGCCAAAGAAATACCAGATGGACTAGACGGGTTTAGTTATGAGAATCTATACTGTTATATAGGAATTGTTTTAATGTCCTATCACTCCTCACCCTTTATTCCATTTGCTGCAGGATAAATAAACAGAACATCATACAAAAGATTCACAAAAATAAACATTTTAGGTTAAATGATTCCTATAGTATTTTACCTGGTGTATAGCATTCTAGGGTACTTTAGATACTAACTGGCTGAGCACTCAAAAAACTATAATCAATCACGAGTTTTGCTATTACTTCCCATTTTAGGGGACAAGATAATGCTTACTTTTGGAGTCCTGCTAACTATAATGTATCTGATTTTCCAAGTTCCTGTTTAGTTTAACATGTTTTTCAAGGTTCTCGAGTAAAGCATCGGAGGGGATATTCCACAACCAAATAGATTCCCTTTTCAGTACATTATCATATTCTTCCATTTCACATCTTTTCTGATTGGCCATGCTAATCAAAGCATTGCTCTTATGGTAATGATCCTGGGAACCTTCTTTATCCCCTTTCTCAGCTTTGTTATTCCTAGTAAGTTTTATTTAGCTCTGATTTTCAGAAAGGTGAATAAAAATGATCTGTATAAAAGTGGGCTAATGATTTTATGCTTAGTTTGTTGTGTTATTTCATTGGCAGGAGTGTGGAATCTTTTTGAGTCATCAGACCTTTTAACGGAGTATTTGGATAAGAATATGACAGAGGAGGCTTAGGAGTTTAGATAATATGATATTATGTCATTTAGTATTCTTTTAATGGGCATAAACGCTATATTAATTTGCAGTATTCTAGCTTATCATCAAAAAGTGTTAGGTTTTATAATATAAAATGGATCTGATTATAGAATTTCTGCAAACTCCCTTGACACAAAAATCAGCTGATGAATTCCTACAGAATATAAGCATTGATGACATAATACAAAATATACCCAATCCCCAGGCTACAGAAGCTATTGATAGACTATTTTCTCTCATTAAAATATTTAATCAATTTTTAAGTCAGTACTCAATAGGACAAATATCCGAGTAGTCAAATAAACCAGCCTTTTAATTTCTTATTTACAAATATTTAGCATATCATAGAGGAACAAATTACCTTCAGAGTATAAACAACTTATAAGAATTCGCACTTTTTGTATTAAATGGGATTGATCACCCTGAGACTTCAATCTACCAATACTCCCTTAAAACTATTACTTAAAATGTAAATTAATTAAGAGAGTTCATTACAAGTCAAGATAATCTAAATAAGTTGATATAAGGACTAAATAACTAAGATACTATTGTGTAAGTCCGATATTTTGAATTAATCCTAAAATTATCTAATAGTAGTGAAGCTATTTTTGAATGCTTTGAAGAACAAGGTTTAATTGACACTGCCCTTAATTTATATAGAACAGATGACATTTTACTTAAACTTGCTATAATAGAAGTTATTGGATTATTTGGGGATAGTATACACTGTAGTTAGAAATTCCTTTTATCAAATACTTTGGTATAAATCTAAAATGAAATAAAAGATGAAAATACAGATATATATACATAAAATCACTTGATTACTCTAATAAGCAAAATATATAATCAAACCTAATCTTAAAGTCTGATAAATGATTCTGTAGTATAACAAATCTCTATAATGCTAGATTCCACGGAGTTATCGGTATTCAACAGTGCTATAACGTCTCTTTGCTATATTTCTAAATTACCTGAAGGCGTTAATATTGTGATCCGTAATAAACAGCTTCTCCAGACTCTATAAGAATGCTAAAAATAATCAGTATAAGGAATAAAAGAAGGATTCTATCATTTACTAGCTTAAATATTAGAGAATTGCAGTGAAGATTAAATATAAGAAATGCTATAAACAATGGAGTAATTCCCTTAATTGATTTTAAAGCAGTTGATTGTACCAATTGATTCTATTTTATTACCTTTGCTTAATTGTGGATTATAGTTAACTATGCATAGAATTGGAGCTGAAATTATTCTAAGTAGTAACTAAGCAAAAGATTGGTTATTAAGTAGATAGAGTGGAAATAGCTCTGATATTTAAAGAATTAAGTATGAAATTAATAAAAATTTATTACATTTTGTCAGAACGCCTGATTTAAGATAGAAATTCTAACAATATTTGAAAGAAGGTGTTTTTGCTGTTAATCCTTTTGTAGAAGAAGCTATTAGTAAAGCTAATTAGGTTAATTAATTATTTTGAGATTAGTATAAAGTCTTCTAAAATGGATTTAAACTATGTACTAGTTATAACCCCATAATTCCTATAAATTACTCTGAGCTATAGTTGAATAAAATAGACAATATACATAAATTATATAGCACACTCTATAAACAATTACTTTGATGAAATAAGTATTGCAATACAAAAAGACTATTTAGTATTGATAACAAAACGGGAACTTTCTGCTTAAATAATAATTTGTATAAACACGCTTAATTGACATAATTCCACTCTTTCTTAACAAAAAATCACAAATTTAAAGAAGACAATTATGTATTTAAATACAACACTTACAGCAATTATACTAAGTAACCTCATCAAGAATACTAAATACTACACTCCCTTAACAACCAAAACATAATATTAAAATAACTTCCATCTAACCTTTTAAATCCATTAATTTTCTATTCCACACACATTTTATAACATATTTGATTCCACAATTATATTTCCCTCATATAAAGCATTGCCCAACCACTCGATAAAATATGCTCACCAGCTTCCTTATAGTGCTTGCAAGTTCAACTAAATTTTTAGCAGAAGTTTCTCGACACGGAGCCCGTGCTCCTGAGATTTTATACCATTTCAACATTAAGTACTGGAATGCCTCCGATTAAGGTCAACTAACCCCTCAAGGAATGCGATAACATTATTTAATTGGACAACAATTACGATATAAGTACATAGAATAATAAAACTTTCTATCTCCCTATTACGACCCAGCTGAGATTGAAGTGCTGTCCTCTTATTACAATAGAACTGTAGAAAGTGCTCTTAGTCAACTACAAGGACTTTACCCCTTCGGCACTGGACCTGCTCTTAATCTAGACCTTCCTTCCAGGCCTCCCATTAAAGTAGAAAATGTAGAGTAAATAGAGAACCAATTGGGAACTAATGCCTTACCGTAATCTATGAGAGTAATTCCAGTACTAACTTAACCTCTAGAAGGTGATTTTATCTTCAGAGCTTATAAAGGGTCAATCTGCAAGAAGGAAAAGGACGAATAGAAAGATGTTGAAAGTACTGATGAGTACTAGGATAAGGAAAAGCAATGGTAAAGCACTCTTTTCCCTACTCTCAATGCAATTCTAGGAACAAACATAAAATCAATACACGATGCACACACAGTTGCCAAAGACGTAGTGGCAAATGAGTTTGCTGGGTATGGAATGGGTGGGTTATCCACATCCCTATACAACGCTTTAGTAGGGGTTGACAATTACTATCGCCTTACTGTGCCCTTTGCGAAGGAAAAGGGCAGGAAATTGGCGTGTTCTGCCTTTTACAACAATCTTTTAGCCAAAATGAAGGCTGTGTATAATGGGGAAAGTACACTAAAATTTGCTTTCTACAGTGGACATGATGGTTCACTTATTTCATTTTTAGCATGTCTTGATAACACTCCTAATGAAATACCACCATTTGCTTCTACTTTGTTCTTTGAATTAACGGATAATGACTAAGTGGTTATCACGTATAATGATAAGGAGATAACGTGGGGAAACTGTGGAAATAATTGCGATTTAGATGACTTTGAAGACTATTTGGATGGAGTTATTTATGATCCTGGTGAAGTAGAAGACAAATGTGATGATTAGTAATTTAGATAAATAGGTGTTTTTATAGAATAATGGAAATTACTAGTACTCCTCAGCATTTCTGTACTTATCTTGAAACTTTATGTACTCTTTCACATCTTTTAATATTTCATCCTCTGTTACTTTAGTATAGCCAATCTCTCCGGTTTTTACTCCTTTTATCATTTTTTATGCTTCTTCTACTGTGAAATTTGTAGAACTTATTTTTATCATATCTTCCATCATATTAGGATTAATCAGTTTCTGTATATACTAGGTTTGTATGACCCTAGACTGTATAAATGTAAAGATTCCTGAGGTTAACCAGTAGCAAAAGATTCCCTATATAAAACTTACAGCCGGCCATTATACAGTTATTGGTAAAGTAATGATTATCCAAATTTATACGACTCCTCTTATACGATTTATAATGAAATCTGCATTTTCCTTAGTAACCCCTCTCTGTAAATTAGCATAAGTTAATAAAACAGAGGCTACTGGCAATATGTAATACGGATCAGGAGCAGCAAGATTGGAGAACCAGAAGGCCCCGCCCTCTTCCAATGCTGAATTAGTTGCACAAAGTCTTCTTACTGACCAGACATAAGTAAGAAAATGAGGAATTTATATAAAGCCGTAAAAACTTACATTTAATAAGCTTGCATTGTGGTACTGTATTGTATTTCAGTAGGATGATACAAGTCTTGGGAAATTATATCATTTGTTAGTGTTTTTGTACAAGTCGTATTGCAGTCTAAAATCAGGCATTCCCTTCGCTAATGGATTTATTCCTTTTAATTGCATAAAAACAGCCGGTATCATAGTAGCTCTAATAGACAAGGTTAACAGTGAAATCGAGACTCACCAAGGTGCACCAGTGGCCCCTTATATAGCCTCAATCCAACTTTATCCCATTTCAAGTACAGGTGTATACCATTCCATGAATTTCGGCACTCTAGTAAGCCTTTCCCCATCAAAAGGAATAAACCCAGTGGCTCTTCTTACCCCTCTGCACAACATTTTTCTTATAATCCCTCAGCAAATGAAAGAAAAGGCTATGGTTAAAATTAAGTTTTATATAATAATTATGGCAGCCCCTCTGATTTTTTAAGAAGACGAAGGAGACATGGAGCCAGCTGAGTTAATGGCAGTGACTGTCAGTGTAGGAACAGGAAAACAAGAAACTATAAAAATCTACGAGTCAGACAACGCTTAGAAAATCGCCTCTAATTTCGCAGATAAGCACGGATTGGATGAGAAAGCCAGGGAAAACCTTACGAAATTCATACAGGCTAATATAGAGCAAGTAAGGTAAAATAAGACAAAGCTAAAAGGCAAAAATAGTAAAAAATAAGGCTCTTAACCACAGTCATCAGCAGAAGGAATTTCTCCATTTAAAAGAGCAAAATTTAATGCTAGTCACTCAGAGTCATCCTTTGCTAGTTCTGATCGCTCTGTGTCTAATGGATATAACTATGGGCAGTGGTTATACTTGAGAGGAGTTAGATCTCGGGAGGAGTTTAATACCAAAATGGAATAACAAAAGAAAAAGGCAGAGTAAGAAAAAAACAAAGAATTAACTTTCAAGCCTCAGATTAATAGAGAGCCTGATGAAGATTCTGTTTCATAAAAGCGGTAAACCAGGGCTGAAAATATTTTACTAGAGAAAGCAGAACAGAAAAAGCAAAAAATTGCTATGATGCAATAGAGAGAAGAAGAAATAAGACAAAAGCAGTGTACATTTGCTCCTAGGATTAATTAAAAGAGTGCAGATATCAGCTTGTCAAGAGGCTCTAATAATAGTAGGTTTGATGAACTGTATTTAGAAGCAAAGGACAGAAGAATTAGAAAGGAAAATCCGTAGTTTTTCCAAGAAACTGAAGAGTTCTCATTTAGGCCTAGTGTTTCTAAGACTGCTCATTAACGATAAGTAGATATAGAAGGGTTGACTTAGAAACTAAGTCAGAATAAAAATGAGTATTACAAGCGTATGGAGGAAACTAAAAAATCTATAGAAACTAACATGGATCCAAAGACTGGTTAACCCTTTTTCAAGCCAGCAATTATAGATAAAGTCAAAAGAGATTAAGGTTTTTCGATTTTCGAAGAACTACACTAAAAAGGTATGGAAAAGCATAATTAAAAGCAGCAATTTGCGTCTATTATGGAAAGCAAATTATAAAGCTCTAATAATTACCAGCCTTCGAACAGATCTAAGAAAATATGCTAGAATTATACAACTCAGCAGTATTAGCAACTGTTTAATATGATGGATAGTGACTAGGATGGGTTAATTTCAGAATACTCAATAAGTATTGATGATTTTGATGTGAGGCAGCTAGCAGTACTAGAGCCCTTATTCGATTTTATATCAGATTCAGAATAACCAGTCGATTTCGATACATTTTAATTAGCAATGGAAGTATTATGCTAAAAACTAACAGTAGAGGAGAAAGGTTTGATTATGAAAAGAGCTAAATAGAGAAATGATGAAAGTTAATCTTCCTTTTAATCCAATAAAAAGACTTAAGAACTTCCTATAACGTAAAAATGTGCTGATACCTTTTATGAACGGTAATTAGCCGCTAAAAAGAGAGCCTAAGAACGAGCTCTGCAGTAAAAGTAACTAAAGGAAGAAGAAGAGGTAAAGAAGTGCAGTTTTAAGCCGAAGATAAGAAAATTCAAGAAAAAAGCTACTAAAACAAATACAAAGGTAAAATCTGGATTTAAAATAGAGTGAGTTAGATATTAAAGTTAAAATGATAAAAATAATCAAGTTATATAGGCTTTTTACTAAAAAGAGATCGATTATGAAGCATCCATTTGTTAATTACGTGAAAAAATGTTACACTGTATTAAAACAAATATTTACAAGAGCCTAAGTCGATTTTAGTTACTAGAAATATCAAATTCTAGTCTACAATCTTACAAATCACCAATTAATAGTTTTATACTAATGTATTTTATCATTCCCTTATATATTTCACTCGTTATATAATTACATAAAAAAGTTCACCAATATATAATATCACATTTGTCTGAAATCCCTAATAACTAAACTATCCTCAATGCTTATGGTGATCATGATGATCCTTTTTATCGTGATGATTGCCTTATTTATTGTTAAAATCTCTTAAAGTCTCTCTATACTCCTGACAAGTAGCACAAGGTGAGCAACACCAATGCAGTATGCAATCTCCAACGAATCCTCCTTCAATTTCCAAAGCCTATCTGATTTTTCCTCTATTAACCCCAGCTCCAATACATGCAACACAGGCAGATAACAGGAATGGAACAATGAAATCTTCACTTGTAGCCATTTAGACTGCTTTAGTTTAGATATACGGTCTTCCGCAAGGCACACAGCAAGTTATCAAGCACGAGAACATGTTATCAAAACATCCGCACAAAGGCATTTCAAAAGCAGCTTTAACCATTTTTAATTATTAATAGCCATGTAATTTAACCTATATCATGTATTTTTTAAAGTAAGAAATGAAGCAGTTTGATCATATATTCATACTATAGAGCTTAGTCATTAATAAATGGGTAAAAATGATTCCGTGATTTGAGTGGGAAATATGGAGGCATAATCTGTACATATTTTGAAAATATTACAAGTTGGATGTAGCCACTTAGTTATTGTGAATAAAGAGGGAGTTATATCAATCAAGTTTTTTAGATAATATTAAGTAAAAAAATCATGTGGTAATTAATTGCTCGTTATAATTATTTCTGGCATTATATAAGGCTAATACATCACTGAGCTTCACCTTTTAGAAGTGCACAACAACATAAATCTTCAATCACTACTCAAATAATTAATAGGGTAATAAATTATGTCTACTTTATAGCATTTTACTAGTGTGCGGCTTTATAAGCCTGTAAGAAAAAATATGTTATTTTTACCCGGAATAATATCAAATGAGCTTCTTAGACACTTTAGAGTATAACGATTGGTTAATCAATGATATTGACCTACAAACATCGAGGTAAGCAGAATAAGTCTGCTTTAATATATCTTAGTACCCATAAGATCAAGTATGACTCCCAAGTCTTCCTTAAAACACTTCAGATTTTAGCTTTTCCAACGCATAAAACTAATCTAGCTGCAATTAGCTAAACGGTTAATAGTTGTATTAGCCTATTGGAATTTAAGAGTAAAAGCAATGCCAGCTTTAAATTGGATAATTGAACAGAATTGACATAACCCTTCATGCTAATCACATGAAAGAATCTAAACTTGTAGAAAGCTTTTTTGTTTAATCCGAAAATACAGATGATACGTCAACTAATGCAGATTAGTAAACGATGCAATTAGATTAATAGCACTTATAAGACCCAATTTTAGACTAATAAGTCTTAAAATATGATAATTTAAGCTAAGTTGAAAAGAAGGAGATGCTTAACATACTGTATGATAGAGTTGTAGAGCTGGAGGAACTTAAATCTAAAGCATATCAGCAAATAATGGATCTTGCTGCAAAACTTGAAAGTTAATAAAATAATTATAAATATCAAATGTTTAGTTTCTTTTAAAGGGGGTTATTGAATTGGTTAGTATATAAGTATTATAGATTAATATAGAGAAAATATGCACATAGAAGTCTATTTAAAACATAGTACAAAAAGTACTATAAATTTTACCTAGCATTCATTACTAAATTACATATCTCTATTAATTATCCTAACCTCAGTTCTATTTGCACTTCCCCGGGAATGGTTTGGCATACATCCGAATAAATGAGAATTAGTACTCATTATAGTTTACTTTATATTAGAAAGTCTTGATATAAACCGAGATGACATGCTTTACTTTTTACAATTGTTCTAATTTTCTTCTTACAATTCCAAGGTTTCCCTTACTATCATTATCAGGGTGTTTAGTTCATGCTCTAAGTGATTGAACTGATCTTTAGTCATTTGTACAACTTAAGGGCTAGGCTAGGTAGCTAGCAGGGACATTAGCTGTTTGTATAAGTTGTTTAATAGATTACTGATGGTTATAGTTTAAGTGTAGTCTATGTTCGGGTATTAATAAATTCTTGGAGGAGAGTTGTTGCTCCTTGGTGTTGGTTAGGAGAATAACTCTTATTGTTTGTTTAATTCTTAAGATAATTTCAAAACTTCTTATTTTGCTAATTGTCGCTTTTAGCAAGCTTTCTTTAGTTTAGTTTAAGATATTTAAAGTTCTCGCTGTTGTTCAATTATTTAAGTGTTTGCTTAGTAAAGTTACTCCTTTTATTTCAGTATCTAGTCGTTGTTGTCTTAAATCTGCTGTTGTAATTGACAGATAGATTATTAAGATTCTTAAAGTTGTTAATCTGTTGCTTACTAAGTACTTTGGTGAGTTTAGTTACTTTATTGCAGTTTTTCAGTATACTAAGTTAATTGCTAGATTTAAGTTTTGTATTTTTGCTTTTTAGTTTATAATTTGTACTCTAATTGTTCGATCTTATTCTTAGTTTCTATTTTTTAGTTGTAAATTTGAGATTCTTTTTCATTATTTTGCTCTTATAAACTGTTTAAGTTGTTTTATAACTTTTAAATTTTGTTTATTTGCTTCTGCTCTAGTAATTTATACTCCTCGATTTCCGAAAGAGCCGATTACTTTTGAAATTCCGTTTATGCTAATTATTTTTAGAGTTGATTTATTTTAGTATCTTTTTCTTCAATTTCTCTTTGTAAATTTTCTAAATCTACTAACTTCTATTGTAACTCTTGTATATAATTTTCAGTTTCTTGTTGCTTTTGATGATTATTATTGCAAATATTATCAACTTATTATTGGTACAATTCTACTTAATCATTCAAAAATGATACTTTGTTAAAAAGCTTATTTCTTTCCTCTATTAATTCTTAATTTTCTATATTAATTCTATTTATTGTTTGATATATTTGATCATTCCCCTCTTCAACTACTTAATCAGGCTCAATATGATTATCTCTGATTGGTGTATCCTGATTTCTAGGGGTTCCTTTCTGTTTTTTATTCTTCTTCTTAAATAAATTTTTTAGCCCTTTTTTCATATTTGTTTGATTATACAGGTTCACAATTTACTATAATAAAATGTGGGGCTGGATTGAGAAAATAAACATCCTGGTATTAGTATTTGACTTTCTAGAAACTCAAGATTTGCTTAACTTTTGTGCTGTAAGCAAATACTTTTATAAATTTGGAACAAGAGATTAAATCTGATGACTCATCTACCATAAGAATTTCCCAAATGTTAGAGTAATAGGACATCAATTAAAATCAGGATACTAAGCAACCTAATTAGCCAAAACTCATGTTAAACGAATTATGGGAATGGCTGAGTACCACAATCTTGCATATGATGTTACCTTGTACGGGCTGATAAGAGATTTAAGGATTCCTAATGAGCTTGTAAGGCAGTATGGGGATAACTTCACTTTATCAAGTCTCTTCACTAATGCCTTTGTTGATGAAGCAAGGGCTTATTATCTGTCAGTTGTAAGTATTCCAGATTTAGAATGCTTGAGGGAAGTTGCAGATAATACTAAATGCTTTATTATGTGTTTTGATACATTTGATGAGAATTGGGTAAGTAGGCTTCAGGAGGCATGGATTTTAATTTACGAAAATTATCTATATAATACTGTTATTCTATTAAAAGCTAATTAATCACCAGAATCATTTCAAATTGGAACTGTATAAAAAATTTTGAATGAAGGTGTATTGATATTCTCACTGAACTCAGTCAACGAAAATGTTCTAATGGAAATTTTTACTGTTATTATAGATACTTGCAAAAGACATGATGATTTTATTAATGAGTTGGGTAAAGAGAAGGCTTATTGAGGATATACTTCTAATTATGAGGAAGTAAAAATGGAAATAGAAGATAATAAACCAAAAGTAAAGAGGAAGTGCGAAATAATTTAGTTTTTGGTAAATGGTATTAGTATAAAACATGTTAAAGTTATCCTATAGGCAGTTTATAAGTGTATTATATGTAATGATGGCTTAATATAATTTATTATTGAGCTATTTAAGCTTATTTTTCAAGTATATCTTTAATAATTGGGTGAAATATAAAAAATAATGCATAACTTTATATTCTACTTAGTTTTAACCTATAACAGGCAGTAAAATAATTCTTCCAATAAAAATTGTATATTATTTAGAATCTTATAGCAATTGATACTTAATCAATCAAAGAGAATTAATTAGGTATTAGAATTTTATCCTACTTATTATATATAATACATAAAGCCAATATTATAAGTTAAATATAATCATTTACATAATTAAAAGGCATTGAAAAAGTAAAAATTATGAAGCAAAACTAATCAACTCTCTTTATAAACCTATATTTTGTAACCCAAAGACTTTATTATAATTTGAACGTTATATCTCTTTAAATCTGATACTAAATATTATTTGAGTAAAATTATTATTTCAGTACATTTGTTACTGAGTTAACTTAATTGGTGTCAATCCAACTATGAAGGCTAGTAAAATTAATTTCATTAGCTAAATCACATACTAAAAAATTCTGAAAATCACAGATACATTTGCTGTACTTTTATCATATTTACAAGCTTTTTCATTAACTAATAATAAGCTGTCGAATTAAACTTCTTAATTTCATTTTCATAACTGTTATCCTATACTGAAAACATTATCCATCAATAAAATTATTTAGTATTTATTATAGACAACTAATAATACTCCTTTCTTATTAGATGATTTTTTTATCTTTCTCGCCAATATATACAATATAATTTTATTCTCTTGTTTATTTTCTGATTAGAATCATTTTATATCTTCTGTCTCAATCTTTATAATTACTTTCTACCTGATTTTCATAAGTTAATAATTGTATTTGCAACAAATTCATAGCTATCTTCTATTTCCAAATTAAAAATTTAAAAGCAATATAATAAATTATTCAGTGTTTATTATGCAAAAATAGAAGTAAATATAAACTCATTTCTACATTTGTCATCAATATGCGTCTTACCCTTTTCTATATCTATATTCTTTTATTCCTTATTTATATTATTTGTTCTATTCAATTGAAAATGGTTAATATGCTCAGAGTATATACACTAGATGGGATACTTCATATAAGATTCCTAGTATTAATTATATGTACTTATTCTAGATAAGCTATCTTTCCATCACTTAGTGCATATTATTTTTAATTAAAAGTAATCTATTTGCTTATACAAGATTTCTACATAAGGTAGTACTTCGGTACAACTTTACATAGAAGTGATAGGAAGATGTCCAGATTTGAATATAACTTACTTTGAGAATTATAATAACAAAGGTATTCTAAATGCTGGGAGATTTACAGATGAATAAAGTCAAACATACCAGAGAAATTAATTAGATTTCTAAGTTTGTGTATATTTTAATGTGGAGAAAGGTATTAGTAAAACCATATATCTTTCTAAAGTTTTAATTTAGTTTTGAATTTATTTAAATATAATTGTAAACGTATGGAGATAAGGTAGGAAATAAATTAAAGATTAAAAGACACAAAATTATCATAATTAGAATTAAGAAGATATTGGCGAGAAAGTTAAAAAGTAGTATGATTTGTTCTCTATAATGTATTCATAGTCTATTTAGTTACGTAAGATTTGTTGTTAGTATTATTATCAGCATATAAATTTTGTTCATCAGTATAATTAAATGAAAGTCTATAATAACTTAGCTTAAAGTCAATATAACTATTAAAAATTTTATACTTAATCCACCTTTTCTAATATAAACGAAAATAATGTTGTCTTATATTAACTAAAAATATGATAGTTAAAAGAAGAAAAAATATGATGAATTACAAATCAAATTCCCCAAGCCCAAATTTATTAAGCTGGTCAAATTCTTTATAAACATCATAATCCACAAAAAATAGGTTGCCTAAGGGAATTTCTTTGTAAGAGCAATCCTAATAATTCTAAACATTTTAATGTAGTTAATTACACTAAGGCTCTATAAAGAAGAGAATGACTAGCCGTAAAGGCAAATAAAATCATATAGGCTATATCTCTATCTAAAGGTAAAGCAGGAATAAACATAATGAAGTATTATCAACTAATACGTCTAAATATATAAGGAAAATTAAATAAAGGGATAGTATAAAAAAGGAATATTTTAATGTTAGAAATTAGATTGAGAAAATCAAATAGAATAATATACAGCTCGGATTCAACCTTCTATAAGTTGAGAATATTTAGAAACAAATCGGTGCAATAAATAAATAAAACGAGTAAACTAAGCTAAAAATTATAAAAGGTAATAAAGTGAAAGAGAGTCTTAGTTAAGTTTTGACCAAATTTGATGAATTAATGAGAGGGATTTTAAGTTAGGAATAATTTATTAATGTATTGTGTCTCCTGTTTTATCAATTCTAGAGCAAATTGTAATATTTTAAAATGTCTTCGATTCATTGAAGTAAAAAAGCTTACTGTTAATTAAATATTACGATTATTTTAGGTTGCTTACATATTAAATTGTTCTCAATATTAGTAAAAGATGTCAAAATTGACTCCTGGTAAATATTAAAATTCGATTTTAAATGTATAGGACACCATTATTTGAATCTAGTTAATGTAAAAGCTATCAATTATTATAGCTTTTAAGCAACTGTAAAACATGCATTAAGTGGTAGATATAGGATATTGCCTTCTTGCAAAATATTGCCTTTTATGATTAATATAATCGATATGATAATAAGAAAACTGTTTTTGGATTTGGTAATACTAAGATAAAATATTAAAGCCAATTTTATTAATAACTGATTATACTGTCAATGTATAACCTTATATTTACTATCTTATTTATAAATATGGCTAGAGAATCTCTTTTACTTACTGAATTAATTATCCAGAAGCTTGGAATAATTAAAATATCATATTGTTTCCAAATCGTTGCTAAAGTAAGTAAGCTTTACTGTAATAGTTTATGATAGCTGAATATAGAAATTAACTTATTAAATATGCAAATAATTCCCATCTTTCATTAAATCTATTACTTACTATCTAACTCCTGCCAGTCTAAAAATTTTCCTCTTTTCTTTATCTTCACAGGATTCAATCATAATTGAGAAAATAGATATCTTATCTTTTATAAGATTAGCTGGCGTATCAAAATCGATTACTTAGCCTTAATCAAGTCCAAGTATATAAGTTGAGTCAGCAATCGTGCTTAGTCTATGTGCAATCGTCAATACAGTCTAGCTTTTAAAATGACTTCTAATAAGCTTTTGAATTAACTTATCATTCTTCATATCAACATTAGCCGTAGCTTCGTCAAGAATCAGAATCTTACAATTCCTTAAAACAGCCCTAGCAAGACAAAGTAATTATTTCTCACCCATTGAGAGATCAGGGGGTTAATCAAGATTCTTTCCACTTAAATTAATAGTTTTCAATGTATCAATAAGAGTTTAATCATCGTTTTGATTAAAAGGGTCTAAATTACTTCTAAGACTACCCTAAAATATAGTTGGTGATTATGGGATAATAGACATTTGATTTCTTAGTTAATGTAAGCCTATCTATGATATATCGATTCCATCGATTAGTATTCTCCCTTTGTTCAATGGCACCATTCTAAATATTGCCTGAATTATAGAGGATTTTCCAGATCCAGTTCTCCCTATTATTCCTATTTTTGATCCAGCTGAAATTTCAAAGCTCATTTCCTTTAAAACATCATTCATATGCTTTTAATACCTCATCGTAACATCTTGAAATTCAATTTGACCTCTTTTAAAGGTTGACTCATTTGGGCTGTCAAAATCTCCTTCTCTTTTTAGGTTTCCATAAGCAAATAGTCTCTAAATACTTGCTAGATTTGATATTATTTCTAAAAAGAACCTGGATACAAGCACAAGGGAGTTTACTATATTGAATATCAGTAGCAATATGAAGCTATTATTTGTACCTGTTGCATCAGGATTTACAACCATAAGTATTATAATTGTATATATGACGATTTATGTAGATAAGTTGGAATACAAGGCGAAGAACTGCATAAAGGAAAAGTAGTGTACATATGTTTTAGTTCCATATTTAATGTCCTTTTTCAATTTTTATCTGTAATGATCGATTATACCCTGGCTTCTTATAACAACTAATCCTTATATGCAATTAGTAAAGTTTACAAGTATTTTGCTTTTAGACAAAATTTAAAGCCTTTTCAACTCTCTATTAGTAGCCAAAGTAAAAGTAAAGTAAAATACAATAGTAAAAATTACAACAATAAACGCAATGATGGCATATGGATAAACAACCATAATGATTATAAAATTCCCTACGATAGTAACAAACAAATATAGGGCCTCTACCTATAAAGTTGGAAGCATATCATCAGCTATAGCAGTATCTTTAGTAAATCTGTTAATCATTCTTCCAGATGGATTTACATCAAAGAACTTAGTTTTAGTTTTAACAACTCCTTCTAAGGCATTATCATGCAATATTCTTGAACTTCTAACAAAAGAAGCAGATAGCAAAAAGTTTCTCATATATCCGAAAATTATTGTAGCTATAACAATATAAACAAAAGTAGTGAGATAGAAGCTGTCGTCTTAATCATCCTCAGGTTAATTAGACCAATAAGAAACCCATGCAAGCACTGATAAATAGCACAGTTGCCCTATAACGTAGACTATTAAGAATAATAACATTATGAATATGTTATTAAACCCAAATAGCAAGTACTTACAATAAATACTCCAAGGAACATAGCCAGTTTCTTATTATTCCAGTACAACTCCCTACTTGATTTAGTCCTTAGGCTGAGGTTTCCTACTGGATTGACTAATAAGTCTCAAGGACTGCATATCATACTAACTGTAAAGCTCTTATAACTACTCAAAATTCCCTTTAAAGCTTATCTTACCATCCTCTAACAAAATCAAAGTATCAGCATATCTAAAGTATTAATCATGATGTGTTATTAGAATTCTTGTTCTATTTCTTAAGTATTTCCTTATTCCCCTTGAAAAGATCTTCTGTCCTACATCTGCATCAACTGCACTTAGAGGATCGTCTAATAACAGAAGCTCATTATCCGAGTACATGGCTCTTGCCAGAGCCAGCCTTGCCTTTTAGCCACCACTTAAAGTAATACCATTTTCACCTATTATCGTTGAATCACCATATTTAAGCTATATGATATCTGATTCTAGTTAAGAGTACCTGATAACTTCATCGTACTTTTACTCATCCATTTCACTTCCCATCAATACGTTATTTTGTATCGTGTCTGAGACTATCCAGGGAGTCTAACTTACATAACTAGCCAACTGCGGTGCATATACATCCCCTTTAACAACATATAACTCACCTAAAATCGTCAATAGAATAGAAGTTTTTCCAGATCCAACCTAACCACCAATTATCACTAAATCTCCCTACCTCACTTTAAGATTTATATCCTTTAGCATAAAACTCTGATTCATTAAAGTCTGTTAAGTATCAGCCACCTCCTCCTTTTATTCTTTCCATGATGCGTCAACATCATCCAAAAATACAACATATTTATCATGCTACTTTCTAATATCTTATTTTTCTTACAATAGCAAAATACTTTAAGTTCTCAGTACAGCAGCTCGTACTTGGATAAAGAAGTTAAATGAATATACAAAATTTCTAGTTGATACGTTATGCACAACTAACAACGCTGAGGCTGCAGCAACCCCAGTGCCTGGGTCGAGAGTTTCTCCCATTGCAAAGTAGATGCCGAAAGTAGCAAGAAGAGCTATGCCCAGTCCTGAAAGATTTAAAGCTCTATTTATTGATTCAATTGCTACTCTACGTACGTGTTGGCCAGTTTCTTAGAGTCTTATCTCATTAAGACGCTTTATAAAAGGAACTTCCCAGGCATATAGCTTGACTATACGAATACCGTCTATAATATTGCTTATGAATTAGACCCTACGGCCATTAATACCTATAATATTTTTCCTTATACCGAAAATTTTCTTATTGCTGTAAAAAACTATAAAATTTTCTAAGAAAACTATCGAAATTCCTACTAAACCGGCAACTCCTGTAAAATAAACTACAATAATCAGAGAAATCGTTCAAAACATAGGGAAATTTGGTAACATAAACGCTAATTACAAGCGTTCCCATGCCTCCATATCAGTACCGACGCTTGCCAGTATATTTCCTGTATTTTCACTTTAAGTAGTTTGCTATAAGGTCAATAATTTGTCATATAACATAACCATAATTGATTACTTAAGCTTTGAATTTAAAAGTACTACTCTCTGTACGGCATATTCATTGAAAATTGCAGCGACAAGAAAGTTACTTATGTATATAAGAGCTCATACTACACCAACCCAAGTATCTGCATCGTCATCTTCTAAGTAATCTATAAGGAACTTGACGTAAATAGGGCTAATAGCATAGGCGTTTTGGAGGAATCCCATAAAAATAATAGTTAGTATTGTGTAACCCTTAAACGCGTTAAACAAAGCATAGGCAAGACTAGGATTCTTCTTTTCTAGTTGCTTTTTCCACTCTCTGCGAACACACTCAGTTGAATCCTCAATATTCAAATTTTTACTTATTTTAACAAGGTTTGTAGAAGTAGGAAGGTTCTTACGAAAGTAATTGGCAATAGAAAACATATGAGTTAGGAAAAACCTTTAGAAAAATCCTCCGCCACCAGGATTTAACATCATTTCTTCTTTTGACATTTTATTTACTTCACCTCATGAATACATTTTGAATAATTAAAATACCTAAAAGTGTAGTGTTAGTTTATTAGCA
>CAKKTI010000213.1:5865-27310 GCA_920105805.1 Condylostoma magnum
AAGTAGGAGGCAATGAGGTATAAGCTAATCATAATATAAAACAAACGTTTTAAATAGTAGAAAATTACTAAAAGTCTGAGTATCTTTAGTAGTTTTTAGCCTAGGAAAATGTTTAAGGGCAAAAACTGTTGATTTTCTGTAATACTAAATTAGGATGCTAGATACTCGAAACTATTCTAAGAAATTAAAACCTACTAGTAAATACAATTCATGGAGATAAAAATCAAAGAGAAAGAGATTAGGCTATTAGTAACTTTAAAAGTGGCTATGCAAAGGTACTTATAGCGACTGATGTAGCTGCTAGAGGTCTAGATATAAAGGACGTAAATTATGTGATTAATTATGATTTTCCTAACATTATAGAAAATTATATACACAGAATTGGTAGAACTGGAAGAGCTGGCAATAAAGGAGTAGCATTATCATTTTTGACTGAATCTGATGCAAAGTAGGCTTATGATTTGATTTAAATAATTGAAAATGCAGGCTAGGAAGTTCCAAATGATTTAGTCAAACTAGATTAATAACATTTGAGAGAGAAGAGATCAAGACGTAGGTAAGATTATTAACAAAAGTATTTTTAATGATTTTATGGTTAAATATTGTTATTTATGATAAACAACTACAAAGTTTTATACAGACTTAAATAAATATGGCTTAACTAGGGGAAACAGTGAATAATAATTATCTGATTACAAGAAAAATAGGCCATGGAGCATTCGGAGAAGTTTTTATAGCAAAAGATTTAGCAAAAGATATTAATGTAGCAATGAAAGTAGAACGATCTACAGTAAAAGTTTAATAATTGTTTAATGAGGCAAGAGTTATTAGATCTTTAAAACGAAGAGACGGATTTCCAGTGGCTCATTGATACGGAGCCTGATAAGGTGATAATATACTAGTAATGTCTTTATTAGGAAAATCTATAGATAGTTTACTCAGAAGAAACAAAGGGAAATTCAGTATTAAAACAGTTGTTTTAATAGCGATCTAAATGATAAACAGAATTGAGGCTTTACATAATAAAAACTATATACACAGAGATATTAAACCGGAGAACTTCTTAGTAGGATTAAAAAACACAACTGATATCTATCTTATTGACTTCGGTCTTAGTAAACTTTATAGAGATCCTTAGAATTTAACCCATTTTCCTTATAAGGATAGAAGAAGCTTAGTGGGTACTGTAAGATACTCCTCGTTAAATGCTCATTTGGGAATTGAAATGAGCAGAAGGGATGACTTAGAAAGTATAGGATATCTTCTAGTTTATCTGTTTAAGGGCACTTTACCATGAATAGGGCAAGGATCTCCAAATGAGCCTATTTAATAAAGAAATAAAAAAATTCACAATTTAAAGCAAAACACGTGTTTAATGGATCTGTGTGACGAAATGCCTCCTTAATTCTAGGATTTTATTGCCTATTCCAGAAGTTTAGGGTTTGATGAAGATCCTAATTATGAAAGGCTAAGAAATCTGATGAGAGAAGTATCAGAATTAATGATGTTTCAATTTGATAAAAAGTTTGATTGAAATACTACTAAGGAGTGCTTTTCTCCTACTATAAATAATAGAAGAAGCGTGTAAGGAAGATTAGACGGAGATTCAAGTGTTTATTCTAAATTTGATTAAAGTAATGCATCTAAGAATGGAAGAAGTGCTGCTAGATCATCTAGAAGAAATCGCAGGAGAAGGAGAAAACATAATTCAATTAGAAGATCAACAGAGATTGTTACTTCTGTATATCCTGAGTTTAAAGATAGAGAAAAAATAAACTAAATTTTGTGGAAGATAAAAAATAAGGAAACATTGGATAATTGATAAAATTTTGTTAGATAGATTGCTTTATATTTAACCTTTTTGTTTAAAATGATCGATAGAATATTGTTGAAGGCTTACTGTATAATGGATTTAAGCTCAAATTATCATTTTTAATTACTTATCTCAAATGATACCATTAATTTTTTATTTTCTAATATTACAACACAATACTATAATAATAAAATGGACTAGAAAGTAAGTTTAGATCAAGCCCTAGAGCAAGTAGGAGGGGGAGGCACATATCAGCAAAGATTTCTAATACTTGCATTTCCGTTAACTATAACCTCTACAGTTTTTATACTTACAATTGCTTTTTTCCTTGAACCCCCAGACTGTGATTGTGATAACTGCATTTTTGATGAAGACGAGCGCCATAATATCGCATACGATTTTGAATTGGTATGTGAAAATTAGTATAAATCAGCAATCATAGAAACGTGCTACTTTTTAGGTATTATGGTGGGTGCTTAGCTTCAAGGATAATTTAATAATATACTAGGCAGAAAATTATCAGCAATTATTTTTGATTTCTTAGGTTCTCTATCACTATTCTTTCTAGGAATAAGTGTTAATGCAGAAATGATGTCATTTTTTGCATTTTGTTAGGGTATCAGCACTATGGGGCTATTTGGCTCAGTTTTTCTAATACTAAATGAAATGGTTGGTGTATCACAAAAAGATAAGTTCAACTGTATCTTATTTTGCTTTTGGCCTATTACTGCGATGTTATTAGCTCTAATTATTTATTATTCAGATAACTGGAGACTATTGTGGATTAGTTTAGCAATTATTCAGCTTATCTCTACTGTTATACTATTCTTTAAGCTTTTGGAATCTCCCAGATATTTGATTATGTATAGAAATGATTTTATTTAAGCTAAAGATATTCTACGGTAGATATCCGTTATAAATAAAACTTACTATGTAATTGATGAGTTAGTAGGAGAGTAGGATGATGTACAATAGGAACAAAAAGAATCTATATGCAAGAAAATATTTTCTATATGTGAAAGAAAGGATAACAAAAAGACTATAATTATCTGCTTGGCCTTATGAACGGTTGTTTCCTTCTCTTATTATGTAGTTTTGCTCGGAATACCTGGATTTGCTGGAAATCCTTATTTTAACTCTGCGATTTTTGCATTTGTTGAACTTATAGCTGATATCTCGGCTTCTTTTGTGATTAATAAGTTTGGAAGAAAGTGTGGAATCTTTTATAATTTAATCATAGGGGCATCTGCTTGTATTGCTTCAGAGTTTTTTCAAATCTTAATTTGCTAAGATTGTGATTATGGATTATACTTTATCATATTATGCTTAGCAATCACAAGATTTAGCATATCCTCTATATTTTTAATGATTTATGTGTATACTATTGAGTTATTCTCCACCAAGTTTAGAAGTATTGCTTTAGGCTACTGTACTTCAATATCTAGAATAGGAAACTTACTCTGTCCTACTTTTCTATTTATTTGTGAAGAGTTTGATATCTCTCCTATTTTCATAGTAGGAATTCTAATGGCAGGGATAAGTTGAACAGTTTAATTATTAGAAGAAACATAGGGAAAACCATTGAAAGAAGATGATGAAAGAGAAGTTAGTGTTGAATCATAATAGAGTTTTAACTAAATACATGTTTTATTTAACTTAAATCTGAGTGATAAAAATGACTAATTAATACAGCCTAATAATCTTATCTTGAAAGGCTTACTATAACTAGTAAAGTGCATCTTTTCTCAAGTTAACATATTCAAATGCCTATAAACCCATCTATGATACATACTAACTCTAAAAGCTACTATAGCAAAATGCATTAAATCTTTCAAACTAAAAATACAACAAAACCAAATTTAACATTTAAAATCTAAAAATGAGTCAAAACCCTCCCTAAAATAAAAAGCGTGTTAATCTCGGCAACTATACAATTGGCAAAACACTAGGAAGAGGAACATTTGGAAAAGTAAAGCAAGCAATTCACAACCCAACAAGCTAAAAAGTTGCTGTAAAGATAATAGAAAAACAGCTTATTCAAGATATTGCAGATGTATAGCGCGTTACTAGAGAAATCCACATCCTCCGCTTAATTCGTCATCCAAACATAATACAACTATACGAGATTATTGAAACATCAAATCAACTTTACATAGTCATGGAGTACGCCAATGGAGGAGAGCTTTTTGATTATATTGTGGCATAGTAAAAAGTAAAGGAATCTGAAGCCTGTGTATTTTTACAGTAGTTAATTGGAGGAATTTAATATCTGCATAAACTAGGAATTGTCCATAGAGATTTAAAACCAGAAAATCTACTATTAAATTCCGACATGACTATAAAAATTGTTGATTTTGGACTTAGTAATACTTACGGGAAAGGAGAAAGATTAAAAACTGCATGTGGAAGTCCATGTTACGCAGCTCCTGAAATGATTCAAGGCGAGCAATATGAGCCTATTAAAGCTGATATTTGAAGCTGCGGAGTTATTCTATACGCCTTGGTATGTGGATATTTGCCATTTGAAGATCCTGATACTTCTATATTGTATAGTAAAATCACAAATGGGGATTATGATATTCCGTATTTTGTATCAGATTAAGGGAAAGATCTAATACAGAGATTATTAGTAGTAAATCCGGAAAACAGAATATGCATGGAGGATATTCTAAGTCATCCCTGGTTTACATAAGTTGAACCAAAGTTACAATAAGGAATCTTTGTAGGGTATGACTAGATTCCCCTAGATAGTAAAATCCTATCACGCTAGAAAGAAATGGGATTTGATCCTAAAGATATAATAAAACTGTTAGAAGGAAATAGGCATAATAATGCAACTACAACCTATTATTTATTACAAAAATGCAATGTGCTAGACTAAAACAAATCATAGGATACAATTGATCCTAGAGTAATACAAAAGCCTCCGTTAACAAATATAATGAATATAACCTCCCCCAAAAGCAGTGTTTAAAATCGTAAGAAAAACAGAACCAAGAGCAATGGAGGGAAGAAGTTGAATTCAAGTCAATAAAATCACAGTAGAAACGAATCATTTGTTGCTCCAAATGTGTTTAAAAGTGTAAAATCATAAAGGAATTCTCCGTAGAATAGATAGTATTATAAACGACGGAGAACTACAACACTTTAGCAAAATAAGGAAAACTAAGCTAAATCTCGTAGCAAAATATATCTCAATACTTCTTCCGTTAAACGGTAAAAGAACGTACCATCTAGAAATAAATCATCAAATAAGAGCATAAACATGTCAAAAATTAAATTAAACACTTCAGGTAATTTGGGAAGTCCTAAAAAAACTGGTTTTAAGCTTACTCAAGGATCTGTTTCCTTAATTTCTGCAAAAACACCTGGAGAAATTTTGTAAGAAATAACAAAAGCTTTAGAGTTTAAGTAAATTAGATATTCTTTTACTAAAAAGGGAAGAATTAAGTGTTGGAGTGGAAATGTACAACTTAATCTAGAAGTAGCGTTTTATAATTAAGATAGAAGGCTTTTTAGAGTCAATTTTTATCGTATTGCTGGGGATATGTGGAAATATAAAGATATATGTGGCAGTTTAATATCTGTAATGGATTTGTAGTTAATAACTAATTAAGTAAGAAACCTAGAATTGCTCTTCTAACATCTTTCCAAATTCTATTATTAAATACTCTTGTTATATTTCTCTTCAGTTATATAATAAAATATAATTAAATGCAAATATCATTTAATATGATAGATAATCCTGATAAAATTATTCTGTGTATTTCACTATCACAAGATAAGAAACAGGTTAATAAAATTGCATCTTCTGGTAGAGTTTATACTTTATATGAATGAAGTTCTACACTGATAGAATAAAAGCTGAAAATACTTCTTCATTTAATTTTTTCCTATTCAAAAATATGACCTACTATTTAATTTCCTAAACAAATACTAAAGAATTCAATATTTGGATAATAATTGTATATAGTTTTAACAAATTCTTATAGATTTCTTATTAAAGCTGTACTAAGCATTGTAATTAGTGAAACCTTTTATTATTATTGATTTATTGGCTTTTATCTTCAATATATATGGAAATTATATATTCTCGTTCAGAAATAAGGAGTTTAGAGCTGATCTTTAAATTGTATTATTGCTTTCAGCATATAAATTTGTGGAAATGTTTATATTGTTGTGAAATATTAAACTGACTGGCTTTATTGTAGTGCTGTAAATATTTTCACATCTAATTCGTAGTTTTCATATTGATAAATTCATATTCTGGCATTAGGATTAAAATTTATTTCTATTATAATAAGAAACCGTGAATTGAAGTATAATGAATAGCTTGTTATAAATTATCATCCATCAATTTCTATCTTTGTATATTAGTATATTAATTTGACCTAAGTTCTGAAGTGCTTTTTCATATGTCTAATATCTGATTTATCATCTATAAAAGTTTAATTCTATTCAACCTTATCAATATAGCATAGTTTTATAAAAACGTAATCAATGGGGAATAAATGAATATATTTTGATTACAGTACTTTTATTTGAATTGATGGTAATTAAGGTTGTATTTTTTACTTTCACTATAGAGCTTATCTATAATTACTTTAAAATACTCTTTCTTTATTATACAACTCTAAAATCGAATTGCAAGTATATAACTATATAAGTTATCAAATGTTTGGAGGCTAATTATCTTTATAAATAATACCAATTCCGTCATTTTTAAACTCAAAGGCTATTAATGCATCTTTATTGTTAAAATTTAATGTGAATTAAAACATAGAAGTAATGTCAAACTCAGATTCCAATCCATATTCTAATAAACTAATCATATCTCAATGCCATTAAATTATATGCTGTCATATTATAATATCAAGTATTAAAACTGTCTTCTAGTATATTCTATAAATATTCTCTGCATAAATAACCTAGTAATCCTATATTTAATATAAATGTAATTTTTAACTTATTTAAATGTTACAGAATATAAAGAAACCAGAATTTATACTAAATTAATTTAACTCAATAGCGTTATCCCCTCTCGCAATACAAATGACCTTTCTTATGGCATATTATACAAATAACCTAGCTAAAATCTTAAATTTCATCTTAATTCAACATACAATTAGATGCATTATGTCTATCTGTTACTTTGCAGATCTAACAAAGATCCCGCTTATCTACTCTCTATTTTGAGCAATTAAGCTTGACATGTCCGAGAGAATAGCATCTCTTGCATAAGTTATGAGGACACTATGAAATTGAATTATGCTTTTAAAGGCAATTCATGCATTTACCTCTCAACTGTTTCATAGATTTACCTCTTTTGGGCTTGTATTTATTTGTTTGAATTGATGCGTACTTCTTTATTCTGGGATCTCTGTCATACGTTGATTAAAATTTCATTTTTATTATAAAATTAGCAGCGTTCTGGTGAGATTGCGATTTAAATCAAATTATAAGCTTGATTAGGGTAATTCTACTTATCTATTTGATGACGATGTAAAATTTACTATTTTATGGATTTATATAATATCGAAACACTGATAGGCCTGAAATTATTGTATATAATACAGACTTTAAAGATTTAAGGGCTGATAATTAGATGATTATAAATTTACAGTAAGGAAATTTTGTTTAAATTGATAAAAAATTGTTATTCAAAGTATAAAAGATGAAATAATATTAGCTAAATAACTGCGTAGTATCTAAACGCATTATTTGTACTCTGAAATACTAGATTTAAAGATAAACGTTTATCAAATGCTTAATACGATAAATATAAGAGAGAATCTTGAAATATATTTAAATCAGAAATTGCTCCAGTTGAAATGTTATAAGTTTTAGTATCATACCATAAATATTGGCGACAACAGTAATATTTAGCTTTAATCCTTTAAAGAGTTTTCGTCTTTTAAGATTATTGGTTAGATTTATTTTATCATTTGAAATAGATCTGCAAATTATATAGTGTAAAGATATGAATTGTTGCAAATACACAAATTTGTTTTAAATCATATTTGAATCCTTTATAGAGTTAGCAAGTAGTTTTTTCCTTTTAGACCCCAATAAATTAGTTACTAATATTACCATTAAAATGTGAATTTGATATACATTATGATAAAATAGCTATAATATTATAACAAAGCAACTTAACAATCATTATAACTTTTAGATAAAATATACAAATTACAAATAAATCCTATTAACAACATTTATACTCCTTACAATAACTCACAGCCTTTAATTTCAGAAAAACACAATTTTAATAAACCCAAAAATGGAGGGAATTCCTCGGTATGTTATAAAACGCGATGGTAACTAAGAAGAAATCGACCCCGTGAAAATAAAATTCCGTCTAGAAAAGCTAGTCGAAGGATTAAACTAAGAATACATAGATCTTGACGTAGTAGTAGATAAGGTCAGCAAAGGAATATACAATATGGTTCCAACATCCCAACTAGACAACCTTGCAGCAGAGACCTGTGCGTATATGAACATAGTACATCCCGATTACAGTAAGCTAGCAGCCCGTATAGCAATATCGAACCTCCACAAGGAAACAAAATCTAACTTTTTTGAGGTTGTATCTGACTTATACAATCTAAAAGACAGTCTAGGGGATCCAGCTCCTCTGATTTCATAAGAAACTTTTGAGACTATATCATAACATAAAGAAAGACTAGAGGAAGTAATTGACTATAACAGGGACTTCTCATACGACTTTTTCGGCTTTAAGACTCTAGAGCGTAGCTACTTGCTTAAAATTGGCGGGAGAATTGTTGAACGTCCTCAGTAAATGCTTATGAGAGTGAGTGTAGGTATTCATGGCTCTGATATTGAGCAAGCTATAGTGACGTACAACCTTATGTCTGAGAAATGGTTTACACATGCCACACCAACACTTTTTAATTCTGGAACACCTATGAATTAGATGTCTTCTTGTTTTTTGTTAATGATGCAGGATGACTCTATAGATGGTATATATGATACTCTTAAGTAATGTGCATTGATTAGTAAAACTGCAGGTGGAATTGGCCTAGCAGTACACAATATACGGTCAGTAGGAAGCTATATAAGAGGTACTAATGGCAATTCTAATGGGTTAGTTCCCATGCTTAGAGTTTTCAATGATACTGCCAGGTATGTGGACTAGGGGGGTGGGAAGCGTAAGGGGTCATTTGCTATATATCTAGAGCCTTGGCATGCTGATATTTTTGAGTTTCTATTGCTGAAACGAAACCATGGAAAAGAAGAGTAAAGAGCAAGAGATTTGTTCTATGGGCTTTGGGTGCCTGATTTATTCATGCAAAGAGTAGAAAAAGATGAAAATTGGACATTGTTTTGTCCAAATGAAGCCAGAGGGTTATATGAGGTATATGGAGAAGAGTTTGAAGAGTTGTATATTAGGTACGAGTAGTCTGGAATTGGAAGGAGAGTTGTAAGAGCTTAGTAGTTATGGTCGGCTATTGTTGACAGTCAAATTGAAACTGGGACACCTTATTTGCTGTATAAGGACACTGCTAATAAGTATTCAAACTAAAAGAACCTTGGAACTATTAAAAGTAGTAATCTCTGTACTGAAATTATGGAGTACACTTCAAAGGATGAAATAGCAGTCTGCAATCTAGCCAGTATAGCTCTCCCAAAATTCGTAGTAGACCGCTCTTACTTCGACTTTGACAAACTTGTAGAGGTAACAAAACAGATAACTTACAACCTTAATAAAGTAATAGACCGCAACTATTACCCTCTCCCTGAATGTGAAACATCTAACCTACGTCACAGGCCAATAGGTATAGGAATCTAAGGCCTAGCAGACGCTCTATTCTTACTCCGTCATCCATACGGCAGTCAGGAAGCAATAAAACTGAACAAAGACATAGCAGAGTGTATCTACTTTGCCGCTCTGACCGCTTCTAATGAGCTTGCTTAACTAGAAGGGCCTTATTAAAGCTACCAAGGCTCCCCCATATCAGAAGGAAAGTTCTAATTTGATCTAAGAGGCATAGCACCTTCTGATAACTGGGACTGGGAAGGCTTACGTGCAAAGGTACTACAGTATGGAGTAAGAAACTCTTTACTCATAGCTCCTATGCCAACTGCCTCTACTTCCCAAATCCTAGGAAACAATGAAAGCTTTGAGCCTTATACTTCTAACATTTACACTCGAAGAGTACTGGCTGGGGAGTTTGTGTGTTTAAATCCTCATTTAGTAAAAGATCTAATAGAACAGTCGCTTTGGACTAATGATGTAAAGAACAAAATTATCCATAATAACGGGTCAGTGCAGGGAATACAAGAAATACCAGAATGGCTGCAATCTCTGTATAAAACTGTATGGGAAATTCCTTAAAAGGTCTTAGTGGACATGGCTATAGACAGAGCTCCTTATATTGACCAGAGTTAAAGCTTGAACGTTTATATTTCTAATCCCAACTTCGGCAGAATTACATCCCTGCACTTCTACTGCTGGAAAAACGGGCTTAAAACAGGAATGTACTATTTAAGGTCAAGGCCAGCAGCCGATGCAATACAATTCACAGTGGATGTGGAGAAATTGTTTAATTCAACCGGATTCAATACTAAATCCGCGTCAGCGTTTGCAAATGCCGAGCTGTTAGTCTCAGAAACGACAGTAGAAGAGGACGGCTTGGAAATGTGTATTTCATGCAGTGGATGATTAACTAGCTAAAATTAAAATGTTATATAAGTCTACCAAAACATGTGAATAACTTAATTAACAACTTACTACTTACAGCAACCTCCACTCTTCTCATTTCTACCAGTCCTTGTAGCTGGCATAGAATTAGGCCCCAATTTGATGCCATTGCTCTCTAAATTAGACCCGAACTGTCCTTATACTACCTTATCGTATATGTTTTTAGCTGTTTGACTGAAAGCCTGGTCCACATTAATCGCTGTTTTGGCAGATGCCTCTATAAATATCAAACTGTTCATTTCAGCAAATCTTCTTCCCTCGTCCTAACTGACCACTCTCTTCTCTTCTTCGTCTATTTTGTTGCCAACCAGCATAATAGACATATTGGGATTGGCATTGTGCCTGGTTTCCTCTAGTCATTTGGAAAGATGGTTGAATGTATCCCGGCGGGTTACATCGTATACTAAAAGGGCACCTGCTGCTCCTCTATAGTAACTTCGGGTGATACTTCTGAAACTTTCTTAGCCTGCAGTATCCCAGATTTGAAGTTTGACTTGCTTACCTTCTATTTCTATTGTTTTAGCACCGAATTCAACGCCTATTGTCAAATCGTGGTCGTGTCTGAATCTTTTATCTGTGAATTAGAGTAAAAGACAAGATTTGCCTACTCCGGTGTCACCTATTATGATGTATTTAAATAGATAAGAATATGACATTATTATTATTAGTTCACCTAGATTAGAAGTTTTTAGGGAATATAAAATTTATTAGAGGTTGTAATCTGATTATGAGCATGGCAAGAGAAATGAACAGTATGCAACATACTTCAGCTTTTTATTATAGAAATTAGTGCATTTTTATTATTTACAGTGTTTGAGGATGGTGTTGTGAGAAATATATTATTGTTAAAGGATTATTACTGTATATAAGTATGCCAAATTGGAAAATAATAAAAGCATTGTAGACTCTTCTGATATAAAGAATTAGAATAAAATTAATTGAATCAGAGAGAATTCGGTATGGTTCTGAATTAGATTAAGGAAATATAAAGAACATTTCTTTTCAAATAACTACAACAGGTAAATAGAGGTTATAAACAATTCATTATATTGATAAAGAACCTTCTGATACTTATTATTTTTAATAATTAATTTGTGTAGTTTAATCTACTAATGTTACAATTTCTTTATTCTATTAACATACATTACTACTCTTTAAATATACTGTCTGCTCATTATTTATAACTACAACTCAATCATTTTTACTAACTAATAACTGTGAACTTTCTCTAACTAATCTTTTTTCGATACTTTTACTAATTCCTTTGTAAACTATGATAAAATTGATAGCAAGTAAAAATCCAGAAATAAAAAATGCTAAATAATAGTTGAATGGCCAAAATAACGTTAATGTTGTACTTCACCCATAAATAGAACTTAGAGTCACAGCTCCAAAACCTCTGAAAAGCCCAGCCATTGACTAAGAAAAGCCAACAGCTGCTCCCTAAACTTCTATAAAAACAGAATTTCCTATAGCCATTGATATGATAGTTGTGCTTACAGTTGCAAAAGGTCTAATTATAGATACTAAAACAATATAAAAGATCAAAGAAGTTCATTAATCCATCTAATTTGCTAATGGAATTAATAGAACTGATGGAATTGATATCAAAATACAGAATATAATTGTGTTCTTTATACCTAATTTCTCTTTAAGAAGGCTTTGAAGAGTTAACTGCTTAAAAATTACTTAAATTATTATATTAAATACACCTGATACAAAAAATGTGATACTTATCATTGATTCATTTTACCATCCTAGTCCTCCGTTCTATTTTTATGTCAATGCAAATAAAGTTAAAGTTGTGTTAATTCCAATCTAAATAAATCCAATCAATGCATAAACTATAACGGAAGCTACATAATTTGGCTATTTTCAGTATTTTACTTCATTATCTTATTCACTGCTAATTGTAATTGATGATCTTTTCCCTACAATAACTCATATAATAGAGCAAGTAAGAGTAAGTATTCCTAGAAGAATGGTAGGCACGCAATAAGGATATGTTTCTATAATAGTATCTTGGAAAAAGTCAAGCTTTAAATGCAAATTTGATAAACATCCCGCTATCAAGGGTCCTAGCATATCCCCAAAAGCTGCCCCAAATCCTAAATATTTAAACATTATATGAACATTACTATCATCTGTTACATCCATACAATAAGGCTTAACTACAGATAGATTTCCTTGCATAAATCCCATCAAAATTCTTACAAATAAAATACTCAAAAAGCTTGAACAAAAACCTATGATGGAAAAGCCTACTCAAATTAGCAACATTGAAATAGACATTACGTGTTTTCTTTGATATTTATCACTTAGATGCCCTCTGTTTAAATATTACAAAGTAATTGAGCCGAGAAAAACTGATACACGATTGGTGAACTCTAATATTCCGGTAAGATAGGAAATCTAGTCATCTGTGCTTTAAGGGTAAAAGTCTTTCAAGATATAAGGTATTAGGACATACATGCTATTGGGGATTACAGATATCGATGTTAGAGAAAGCCAAACTAAAATTTTCTAAGATGATTGAATATTTTTCTCCATATATAATGTTGTTTATTTCATTATGTGAATAAAGGATTATAATCTAGCTTTGTTTGAGTTAGCCAATTAGTACTGTAGCCATAATAAGCTATTGTTAGTAGTTAAGTTTTGAAATAATGAAGAATAGTATGAATAAGTTACAACTTATAGCTTAATCTATTTTACCATATTTAGACAATTATATGAGAAATATAAAAATCTCCCTAGATAAAAACAATAACTTACCATCATTTCCATGAAATTACACATATCAATCTAAACTATTAGACTACCTTGGAGTAAATTACAAAAGAATATGTCTATTTTACGTTCTCCTTTAATTGTTTTAGTTTCGTACTGTATTTGGAGTATTGTAATTAATCTTTTCCTCAAAATGAGATCTTAAGAAATTTGTAGGGAAATTTTCTGATCTTCTACTAACAGGAGTTTTATATTGAGGATAATCTTATTTCCTCCTATAAGGATTATAACTACTGCTAAGTGCTGATTTCCTTCCTATGAAAATTCTTTATTTAGAAGGGGACTTTTTTCTAGTATTTTTTACCATTGCTCTTTATATAAGCCTAGCATAATTGTCAGATTCAATGTTATTACTGGATTTTCCTCTGAACTCAAATGAAACGTGCAAATTTTAAAGTCTTCCTAAAAACTATGCCAAAGAATTCCTAGATAATGGCCGAGATTATTAATAAGCTTTGTCTAGATCTTTTTATTGGATTATAGGAGTGTTTTAGCTTATCATAGGAGTAAATATAGAAATGAAAAATAGCATTTCATATTCCTGTGATAAAGTTATGTCCTAGTAGTTAAAAGCTTGATTAGAGTCTTAATTAAGTAAGTTTTCCATACATTTTCCTTACCTTTCAATCAATTTCAATACTGGAAGATTTTCTTCATTTAATTAATCGATAACATCATCTGCTGTCTAAATAGCCTATTGTAACTAATTTTATGCCAATAATTACGAAATTGAAGCTAGAGATATTAACCCATACATATTTAACCTGGATTCCTTGCTCATTTTAGTATACTTAGTTCCTATCAGTAGCTCATTCATAGACTGTATTGATTTTTCTAACCAGTTTTTAGACTCAGTAAACTTTTTCAGCTTTCATAAAGTTAAATAAACCAAAAAATTAACAATTAAAGCAAAATCAGCGTGTAATACTACATTAGCATCTCTAATATTATGTATTAACTATTAACTATCATATAACAGTTTTAAGCATCCAGAATAATCTCCTACTTTATGAAACAAAAACGCTAGGTTTGTATAGGTTAGCAATCTTCCCGACCACAGTTTATCTTATATTTATCCTTCTTAAAACAGCTTTATATCAATACTCAACGCTTTTTGTAATAAATCTAACGATCTCTTAGTCAAATCTTATTAAATGAATACAATAGCTAAAGAATTACAGTATTGTATAAATCGTTTTTACGCCTTTCCAATATCATCTGATTTATAACCCAATAAGTAACTGTATCTTTCAGCCCTGCTCTACAAGGTCTACAAAAACTAATAAGCCTTTTACATACTTCACTATTTCTTCATATTTAACAAATTTCATATTAAAAAACCTTAGTAAAATTATTTATAAATATCAATTAGAAGTCTCTCTACTTGCTTTAAGCCAATCTGTAACAGCTACCTGCGAGAACTTATCTGATGCAAATTTTAAATAAAGGGAGTCTCTTTCATCCTACCTCCTTTGCTAGTAAGTAATAATTACATCTTTAGAACACTACCTTAAATCCTTAGCTCCTAATCTACTATCATTTTACAGCGAAATAGGTCACTCTGGTGTAATTTTATTAAATTTATTGACTAGAAATACACAGGAACCTGAAATAACACTAGGTTTGTATTTATTATAGCTAAGTTTTTGCATAAATAACTCGGCTAAGTACATAGTCAAATGCTTTTACTTTTCGTCATATTGCATAAAAGCAGCAAAACGCTGTAAAAAGTCATAGACAGTTGGACCACTGATTTTGTATTCTAGCTTCTTAAGCATTTCTCGCTCCATTTAAAACAAATCTTCTATAAAATAAGCATTGTCCGTTAAGACAATATAATGATTTGGCATTGGGGGGTATATTTCTTCAAATTTCCCAGCAATCATTAAAGCAGTTACTCCTAGTAACTGCAGTTATCTCTTTCCTATAGGAATTAATGCTAGCATTCTATCAAGTAAACTTATTGCTAAATATATAGTTTCAGGGCGCATTTTATGCACATAATGCACCTTTTAAAGCCAGCTGACTAATATTCTTCTCATATCTTCAGTTAAATCTTTTTAAATCTCTTATATAGAGCTGTAATTTGCCTAATTCATTACTTAAATACTGTACAAATACTAATAAATTTCATCTTTGTAAGTTTTAAGTGGAGAATTTGTCTATTGCTGGTAAACAACGCGAGTTAAATCAGTGCCAAAAGCTCGAGCAACTGATACCTAGCTGCTTCGCCTAGATTTTGCCAGAAGATTCTCTTTATTAGAGTAGCGGTCAAGTATTTGGGAGGACATTATTATTTTATTTTAACGGATTAATGACAACTGCCTGATTTTGAAATCAAATATGAAGAATATTTTCGCATGTTATTTATAAAGTATATAAGTATATTGTTAAACAAGTCAATTAATACTCATTTAATTATCTCTTCTTCAACATTTTTTGTGATTTTTGTTTCTCTGAAGAATAAGCAGACTATTGAAGCACCTAAGAACATGGCTGAGAGTAAAATAAGTACTATTACTTCACCTCCAGGCATGTCCATCATTACTCCTGTTATTGCAGGGGCAACGACTCCTCCTATCTTTGCTATTGCGTTTCCCCATCCTACTCCTGTTCCTCTTATGTATGTTGGATACAGCTCTGCATTTAAGGTATATAAACCTGCCCAGCTGATTTAGGACATAAAAGTTCATATTGATGTAATACAAAGTAAAGAAGCTAATCCAGATGAGAGAAAGAACAGAAAGCTAAAAATAGCAGTTAGTAATATAGCAGATACTGAAGTGTATTTTCTTCCTAGCTTAGTCTCTACTAGATAAGAAGAAAGTAAAACTCCAAAAAACCCTGCTGTTTACTATATAGTAATTGCCCCATACATTATAGCACTACCGTCATCTACTCCAGCATCAGTGAGAAAAGTAGGCATAAAGAATGTAAAGGCTTCAAATGCATACGAGTTGAGAAAGAAAGACTGTTTATATATTACAAAAGTAATTAGCAGTGTAATCTTAGCATATGGGCCTTTGAAAAGCTCCTTGTAGGGATTCACCTACTATAACTACTCATCTGTCTTTTACTCTTCAACCTCAGCGAAATCAATCATACTAACAGGCATTAAGCTAGCTGATATATCAGTCTTCTTGCTTTTTGTTATTAGCTGTATAAACATTACCATTTATATGATTTCTTCACATTTATCATATTCCTTCTTCTCTAGTAAAAACTTAGGAGTTTCCTTCAATGGAAGTCTTACCACCCAAAGCACAAGCTCAACTACAGTTGAGACAATGCAACAAACCCTCCATAGTTAAATACCACTAGGATCACTTAATTTAACAATCAAAGCAATTAACCCACTAAAAATCCCTCCTACGGTCCATGTGGCGCATAATACGGTATACATATACGCTTTACTCGGAGGAAGGTACTCGCTCATAACTGGACCTCCCATAGTTATCTCCCCACCAACTCCCAATCCTATAACAAGCAGCCCAGCAAGCATCATGTAGAAATTAAGAGCAAATGATGTAAAAATAGATCCAATTGCAGTAAAAGCTACAGATCTTTTAAAAGCCCACATACGGGATTTGGTATCCCCAAAGTAACCCCAAGTATACGACCCTATAAGCATTCCAATCATGAATGAAGTGCTGAGTAAACCTTCCTCAGTACTAGAAAGCCCCCATCCATTCTTTGCACTATCCATAAAGATAGAAGTGTTCACAATCCACAGCATGTCAGATGCCCAGGCCCCACCACAAGCAATAAACACGTAAGTATGATACGAAGTCCACCCAATCTAGTCAAGTTTCTACAACAAAAGTTCCTCAGGTTTTTAAACTTACATATTTACTAAATAATTGGCCATTTTTACCCTACAACTTGTTGAATAAAATATGTACCGAACCTTAGCTTTATTAAGTCTAATTGTATTATCCCAGGCAGGAGCACCTGCTAACACTTCAGACCTTTAATTTGATAAAAACAGCTTCTTCGACTTTGTCAAAGGTTTCCTAGTTGGTATTGGAACTGATTTAAATCTCTAAGATATCGTCACATGCTACGATGATGTGGACTAGGGCATTAAATACGCTTTGGATGCTGAGAAGTACTGCAAAGGTACAGGAATATGGAATAAAACTAAGTGCTTGTACTACAAGGCAAAAGCTTTAGGAGATCTCCCCGGAGCTATCACCAGCTGCAAGGCCTCGCTTAAAGATGCTGCTACCATCAAAAACGCTATTGAGGAGGTAGAAAACCCTATTTCAGTAGTTTACAACGTAGGTAAGGAGTTTGTGATCAATGGTGGTGAGATATATGACCAGTTTACTACCGGATGTAAGGACTGGGATAATGGTGATTTCTATGATTCAGGTGTTGAGTTTGGAAGAGTATTTGGAATCATTTTTGGAGCTGATGGCTCTAGTCTTGCTGCTGTTAACGGGTTCCTAAAGGGCTCAGAGACTACTATCCAACTAAGCGATATTTACGAGTGTGGCGAGTACATGGAACTTTCTAAGAACTTTATGGAAGTTGGACTTAATTTAGTAGTTGAGTCTTAAACCGAGTTAGATGTTAAGGGCTCTTTGAAGTTTATAAATGCGTACTATAGATTGATCTTAGAATCTGCTAAGAACTGTGAATAGGATGAAAACTAGATTGAGTGGCTGGAAGGTAAGATTACCATTGCATCAAATGATGATAATTAAAGATTCGAGAACAACAGAATTTACATTAGTGGAAATGATGTTACTAAGTATCTAGCTGTAGCTGCTTTGGAACTTAACTCACAGTAATACCACCTGGCTGGTATGCATTTAGGAAAAATGTTGGTTATGTTGGAGGACAATGAGACTGCTTTTGATTTTGCTAAAGGGTTACTTAGAACTAGTGGTGTAAATGTAAGTGACTTCAGCTTATAAAGTACTTGCTTGGAAGTATTCTAAGATATAATCATGGAAGTATTGGAACTCGCCAGTAATATCTCATCCACCAACTGGAACATTATCTACTCAAATTTAATTTCCATAAAGAATGATTTAAACAATATACTATCAAGCTGCAGTCCTGGGGAATAATTGTACAGCTAACTTGGAAATATCCACGATTTTGATAAAACTAAGGTCCTGTATTACTTAACATCTGGTAACAACAGACTAGCTGCTGGAGATTTCGAAAGAGCTGGATTCTTCTTTGGAATGGCTATGAATGAAATGTCAGGAAAAGGTGTTGTAGCCTTCCCAGCTGGTAATGAAAAGGTTTTAGAGATCATTGAAGGAATCGTTAAGGGAATGTCTTCTGATGTAACTGTTGAGGATTTCTAAGCCTGTGTAGTTGATGCTGAGAATATTGGACATGAGGTGTACAGTGCTGTATAATTATTAAAATCAGGATCTATTGCTAATGTTAAGCAAGCATTACAAGACTTCGGAGATGCTATTTCAAGTGTACCTGGAATGATAGATGATTGTACAAATGCTTTTGAAGATTCAAATATTTTAAGTGAGGCTATCAAGGTTATATAAAATCCTTATAGCTTCGTTTTTCATATTGGAAAATCTTTGTTGTTTAATGGAAAAGAGATATACGGGGATATTGAGTCTGCTGTTGATGCTTGGGAGAGTCAAGATTGGTATGGATTCGGATTCAATATGGGACATGCCTTGAAGGTTGTTGTCTGAAATTTAGATTAATTAGAGTTTTTATACTGAAAATGAATTTTATGTTAATCTCTTATAAGCATTAATATTGATATATAAGTAGAAACTATGCAAAATGACTAATTAATCCATATATTCGAAAAGTATTTTCTTAGTCAAATGCAGTTAGATTGCTTGTGAATTTCGTAAAAATTAAAGAAATATAATAATAATATCTTTTATCAACTTAATAGCCAAATAATGAGGCTATTTATCTTATTGGTACCTATTTTGATAGGACACTGGAAAACATAATATTATGACTATGTTCATGATCGATTAATCTGTAAAGGAAATATACTGGAATAGATTGCTATCTACTACATGCATTACAACAGCTCTCCAGTTATAACTGAATTCCATTTTATAATAAAACTACTATTTTTCACTGTTTAATTCTTATAAACTCAAAATTTCATATTTTCTTATAAAATCACTAGCAGCAGTTCTAAATACTAACACAAATATACAAAAGGAGGCAAAATTATTTTCAATTATTTTACAATTATCTTATTGAATCTACTTCACATATTTAGATACTTATAATATAAATGTCATCAAATCAAAATTTGCTTCAGAGCTTATTTACCTTACTACAAGCCAAATAATAACCTTCCCTGCCTGCAATTTAACCATAAAGATAGCATCAGCCTTAAAGACTGCCAGTACCAGAGATTTTGTATATGCAAAATTTCATCCCTATACAAAGTTCGCCAATTGATAAGGAGTCAAGGGCCAAAAAGTAGATTTTCTGTCCCTATTGCCAAATAAAACTATCAAACAATCAAGGCTTAAAGCAACATATAGGAAAAATTCACTCAAATGAGCCTAGAAATGTGCAGTGTTCCCAGTGCTCGAAATTATTTAAAAGCTAAAATGCTCTAAAATTTCATGTGTAGCAAGTGCATGAAAAAAGTACTAGAGCTGTCTGCCAAATTTGCGGAAAATCATTCTACAATAAGTATGTGGTAGCAAGGCATTTAAAAGACAAGCATCCATTTGAGAATAGCTCTCCAACAAACAATTGATAGTTTTAAGTATTAATAAATTATATTGCTTTATTTTGTAGAGCTTTCAATTTTATCTATCTCTAATAAAAAATAGATAGTTGAGTGAAAAATGGATTCATTTTTGATCCCTGGAAAAAGCCAATATTAAAGAAAGTTAACTTAAGATTGAAATAAATGTAACGACTTTTGAAATAGGTAGATTATAAGATTTCTACATCTTTGAAATTTAAGGTAAAAAGGCGAATATGATACAGTGACTAAGTTAGTTTTGCAGTAGAATATGTACTCTTTATTATTTAGAGATTTTAAAGCGAGTAAGAAAAATACTGCTTTAACTAAATGTAAAATGTCAAAATAAGCATGCAAAATTTTAGTAATCCTGTTTTACACAATTTTTCTGAGGAGCACTTTATACCATAGTATATTATATTGATAACCTAAAATTTACAGCTTTCTCCATAAATACTAACTAATTTTTAAGTGATAAAATATATGAGAATAATTGTTGGCTTGACAGTCCTTTTACCTATGATAAAAATTCCCATTTTATAAAATATGTTATAGAGTATTATCCGCAGAGGATCAAAATAGCATTTGCATCGATTTTACGATTACAGTCATATAGACCCAGACAACCCAAGATAGATTTAAGATGATTACGTAATGGGAAATGATAATCATACTAAAATTAACAGTTTATCCTTCTATTGTCTCCTCTACATTTTTGGAGGATGCGGTGTATATTTCACTACAAGATTAATGTATGATTACGAATGAGATAGATATTACCACATAAACTACCCCGCATTGATGGAATACTTCGATGTTTTAACATAATACTACATATAAAAGGTACACAATGCTCGTGAGCAGCTTCCAGACAGCTTAGAACAATATATTCCTGACTATAAATTCACTCCAAGTTTCATAAGAACCTACGACATTGGAAAACTAGAAAACTAAAAATTAGGAGCTTAGATTACAGAAATTATACAAAATCAACAAGAAGCAAATGAATAAACAATTTAACAAGAAGTGAAGAGAATAAGAGAGAATTACGAAAAATTAGTTAAAGATTAATTTAATAAGGTCAACTTGCTATTATGTTTATTCCTATAATCATACAAATTGCCCCATACGCCCAGTTAGTTGTAAGTGTTTCGTTGTAAAAAATATAGCCTAATATGCCAGAAGTTATATAGTTGCAGGCAAAATTAATAACTGTAGCTTTTCCTGAACCTAATTACTGAAAACTCTCCATTAAGTATTTCAGCATTAAAGAATTACTTATAAGCATTAAAAGTATACTGAATCCTTTTAAAATTCCTTCAAGTATTTCATAGTCTGAGTCTAATACAAAATCTTAGAATCCAAATTTCCCAAAAGCTCCGGCAATGCCTGCTAATAAGCC
>CAKKTI010000214.1:0-25916 GCA_920105805.1 Condylostoma magnum
TGGGTCGTATGGGCTCTTCTGGTTGGGGAGCAGAAAGTTGGATGGAGCCTCTAGACCTTGTTTGTATTTATTGTTCTTTTTGAGGTAATATGAAGGAGATTCTTCAAATGAGTCTCCTAACTTTTTTGCTTTTGTAAATCTTTTGAATATTAATGGATCTTTTTCCTATAGGTCTGCACTCTAGCCGTTTCTTACTGACTGTATTTCAGATGATGGAGAAAGTGGCTTTTCTGGCTTGCTTATTTGCAATAGAGGTTTATCGTCTAAGTAATTTTTCTTAGGATTTTAAGCTGAGTTTTACTTTCTCCTTTTTGTTGGTACTTCGATTGATTTTAATAAAGGATTTTAGCGTTTTTTAGACTTATAGAATACCTTAGAAGCATTGTTATTTAGATATGAATAAGCTATTTTCTCGTTTTTATCTGCTGTATTTTTATTAGGAGCGTTTTTTAATGCGTCCTGGATTGATTTAGGATATTTTGTAATTTGCTATAGCTTTAATTAGCTTTGTACCTTTTTATCATTGTTTTGTTATAAGTCTTATTATGAGTTTTTACTTTCCTCTAGATTAGTTTTGCTGCTTATAGGAGGCAATTTACTAGTAGATTATTTTACTATTTCTGTAGGAGCAGATTTTCTTTTATTGGCATAATTTGAATCTTTCTTCTATTATGTTTGCTCATTTTTAGTACTGATATTTCCTTCCCTTTACTATCTTCTTTTAATAGCATTTTCTACCAATTCATTAGTAGATTTCTTTTAAGGTATCTTTTTTGAAGAGCTTTGTCCTAGTCTTTACTCAAATGAGTCATCAATACTATTCTTTTTAATATGGTTTTTAGGAGAAACTACTCTTTTCTATTGATTTCTCTAAGGACTACCCTTTTTAGCGGGTTACTTTTTAGCTTATCTTTATACTTTAGGCTTTGGAGGCTTATCACTGAATAAAATATCAATACTGGGTTTTTCAATTTCATTATAAGTGGTATAAGTGGTTACTTCATATCCGGTTATTACATCTAATATAGGAAATTGTGATGGTTGGAATACTGGAAGTCTTATTGTTTTTTCGTATGCAAGCGTAGGATTTCGTTTAGCCATGATTAGATTGTTGATTCTTCTGAAAATTTATCGTTTTATGTCTATACATTGCACTTATTTTATTTGAGTAGAAGGTTTTTAAATCTGTTGGGAAATATACTTAATGGATTTTATCGGATGTTATATAGGACGATGCAGTTACTGATAAATATCTGTTCTTTCCTCTAGTAGAACTGGTACTGGAGGAGGGGGTGTAGGTGTACGAGGTTTAGGCTCTTCTTTAGGTTCTATTTTAGGTTATTGAATTAACTCAATTTGACATGGTTTTCTTCATATTATTTTGAATTGTGCTTGTGAACTTTATATGTGAAAAATCTTTTGTACTTTTTGAATTGCAGCGAATGTTTTAACAATTTTTGTACTGCTAAATAGCTTTTATGTAGGTTTTTATAGTAATATAAATTGTTTTTCTTCTGTTTTGACCTCCGGTATTGGCAATACTTACTCGCTAGTAGCTTCTTATGCTTTGAATAAATTTTCCTAAGAAGATTACTCTAGGGTATTATCTTATATATTATCAGTTTGTTGAGGTTTTATTATAACCTCCGGTTCATGATTTTATTTGTTTAATGTTTTGTAATCACTTTTTGTTATTGATAGTTCTACATATTTAACATCTACTCTTGTTTTTTGCTGTATTGTATAGTTATATTCCTTTAAGTTTACAGGAATCACAGGGGGAACCACTAAAATTGAATTTTATCCATTGCTTTTATCTAAGCCATCATTAGAACCTTACTCCTATTTTTCATCTTAGTCATTTTGAGGTATTTTATCACTTTAATCATTCTAATTGCTTTCAAAATTACTTGGATTTTAGATATTATTTTATGTATTTGCTTATTTATCTTATGAATCTTCATTATCTTATTAATTTTCTGCTTATATTTCAACATTAGGTTATTACTCTTAGCTTCTGTCTTACTAACTATTGTCTATTGGTTATACTATAGGTTAACTCATTTCTTCTTCAAAATCTTTTGCCTAATCATTCATGCTATCATTACTTTGTTTATCTTAATCAACTTCACCTTAATCTTCTAAAAGCTTTGACTTAAGGTGGTCATTATTTTAAGTATTATTTACGTTACTTTCATCTAATTTTTAATTATCATCGTTATTTTCTTCTTATAATTCATTTTGTTAGTCCTATTTTATAGTTTAATCAGCCTTTTCACTTTGATTATCTTCTTGGATTTATTCATTATCTACTTATGATTAATCCTTATTGTCCTCTAGTTATTTATTATCATCCTCTATTAAATTGTTCTATGAATTAAATTTATCATCTTCTTATGACTGATCAGCTTTATAATCTTTGTTTTCTGGTAATAATTCATTTTACTAATCTCCTTTATCATCCTCTTGTAATGCATTCTATTGATTAGCTTTATTTTCTTCTTATAATTCCTTTTATGAATTATCTTTATTCTCCAGAGTTTAATCTGCTATAGGGATATCGTCCTTTTAATTATTTTAGTCGTCTATTTATTCCTAGTAATTTAGATCTTACTGATTAGATTCATCCCTGCTTTTCTACTTATTTGATTTACTACTTTCTTATGATTATTTATCATCTTAGTTTTCATTATTAATTTATTACTCTCCACTATTAGGCTGTTATTCCATTTCTTTATTATAATCATCATCTTAGTTTTCATTATTAGGATATTCCTCTCCATTTGCTAACAGAGGTTAAAATTAGTCCATTTCTTCTTATTATTTATCATCTTAGTTTTCATTATTAGTTTATTACTCTTCATTATGAGGCTATTCTTCTTTATTATTATCATCTTAGTTTTCATTATTCACTGATTACTCTCCACTATTAGGCTTTTCTTCTATTTCTTTATTATCATCATCTTAGTTTTCATTATTAGTTTATTACTCTTCATTATTAGGCTTTTCTTCTATTTATTTATCATATTCATTATTAACTTGCTACTCTCTATTATTAGGCTTTTCCTCTATTTCTTTATTATCATCATCTTAGTTTTAATTATTCACTTATTACTCTCCATTTGCTAACAAAGATTAAAATTCTTCTTTTTCTGTATTATTATCCTCTTAATCTCCACTATTAGCTTATTCTTCTACGTTCCCCTAGTCATTTCTTTCATCAGCCTATTCCTCAATTGGTTTCTCAATACTTTGCTTTTTCTACAAAGAGTCTTACTATTCTTCTTCCTTTTCATCCTATATCGGCTGATCTATCTATATTTATTATTCTTCTTTTAGATCTTCTTCCTAATTATCCTCTAAATCTTCATTTAACTCCTGATCTTATGGATCTTTGATCTCTTCAACTGATTTTTCCTCTTAATGATCATCTAAATTGCTTATTTCCTATTCCAGTTACTCTAGGTCATCTTCATTCTTAAAAACTAAAGGATCTAAGTAAAATCCTGTATCAGCTTCAAATCTTTTAAGCTAATCTCTAGCCCACGGCTGATTCAGCTCTGTAAGAACTTACCATCATTTAGGATGCTATTGAATCATTTTTCGCCGAGTCATTTCGCCTCTAAACATAGCCTATAATCTACTCATATTGTCTTTAGAAGATTTAACTTTCCCTGGCTCTTCTTACCTTTAAGGTTATTGCTGTCTTTTAGTTTCTTCTTACTTCTAAGGCTGTTCTTTAGGAATCTGACTTGATTTTTTGGCAAGTTCACTTAAAAAGTCAGTTTCTGCCTCAAAAGGGATAAGTTGGTAACCTTTAAATCGGAATTATTTCAATAGTATAAATTTACGAAATTAAGGGTTGAGTATTATTTACTTTCTCCTAGTTAGAACTCCTCTAACAATCGATTGAAGTCTGACTATTCGATTTTCTTCCATTTACAAAATCTAATTGGTAGTATTACTAATCTAGAGATATTTTAAAAGTCTATGGGGATTACCTTGTTCTTCCAGAGCTTTAGATAGTGTTTGCTTTGCACTCACTAAACAATTCTCGAAACTATTAGCTTATTACAGGGCATACAAATTTTGCTCGTTTTGTATGTATAGTATTTAAAGCAGTTATGTCGCTAGTCTTGGTGGGAAACGAGATTTCAGTACTTCTGTTAAATCAATACTTAGTTATTTCTTCTAATCATACGACATCTTTTAATGTGCTGCATTTTGATTATAAGGAGCTCCTCTTTAGCTATTATATTAACTAGCTGGCCTGGGGAAGTTATTTCTGTTTTGTTAAGCTTGGAAACGATTATTTTGTGCCATTAGATCTTCTCATTTTGTAATTGTATCTATCAGCCATGCTGGTTGAATTATTTAAGACTCTAGATGGCCTGGTATATGTATTTCTTATCTTCAAAACATACATAAGCTACAAAATGTTTACCTGGGATTCTATCGTTATTTTGGGAAAATTGTTTAAAGCCTATTACAGGACCTATCATCTAACAAGATTACTTAAACTAGGGGCCTTCGCAAGTAATGGGAATATTTTTTACACGTAAGGATTTTTCAGGGTGTTAATCGAATTACCAATCTTACCAATTGCCGAATACAGGAATATCTACTTCCTAGGCATTTTATGCCTATTATGAGTTGATTTGTTATCTAGACTGAGTGTTCATGCTTTCTTTCTGCAATGCACCTTGTTACTTAGGCTAGGTATCAGTTCTTTCTTATACATCTTTGAAAATGTCTTAGGTTTTTTCAGTTGTATTAATAATCATTTATTCAAGATCTTCCAATAATTAGTTAAAAGCTACGTCGTTATCTTCATTTTCTAATTTAGCTGAACTTTACAGAGCATATCTGATATTTATAGGGCTTAAATCCTTTTTAGCTTAATAAATCTCATTTATAAACTCTTTAAAGCCCTAATCAGTTAACTCCTTATTCAATAAAATTCATACATAAGTGCTACCTTATATCTTATCTAAGAATTACAAAGCTTCTTTATGCTCTATATATATTTTCTACAACTTTTTTACATTCGTACTATCATTTTACCAGTCATTATACTCTACCAATAATCTAAGCTAATCAGAATAGTCTTCAATTTACTACCATAACCTAGACCGGATAAACAGTCTTATTAATTTCATGAAAACTCTTAAAACTGAGGATATTTTAGAACTTTGGACCTATTTTCTCTTAAAATCAAATATCTCATCCATCTTAACTCTTAAATTATTCTCGAATTCACTGCGCTGCTTCGGCAAAAAGTTTAAAGAATGTAGAATTTACCTTATTTAAGGTTTTGGCTGGCCTAATGAGGAACTAATCTCATCAGTAGTTTTAATACTCAAGAAGAAGCTCATTACCTTAGAACTTAGACTCATATATTTATTTTACTTAGAAAAATGTTTATTAAGTGCTAAAATTTTCCCTTTTAACTCCGGACACTTCTCAGCATGTTATATAGCTAATTCTCCTAATTTAATAAGATACTAGAGTCTCCTACCTTCTCTTTCAAATGGAATTTTAAGATTATCTTAAGATGTCTTGGGTCTAGGTATACGTTTTGATCTTTGTTGCCCGTTATTAGTCTCATTTTATTACTTTTTTGGATTTTTTTTAAGTCTTTTTGGTCTGCTTTAAGGTATTGGCTTTTCTTAGGCTATTTCTTCTAATTCTTCTATTAAATTTCCCGTATTTTCGTAGTTCTGTTAAATTTCAGGTTTTGAGTAGAATTATTTAGTTATTTCTCCTAGTCTATACTGCCTAGCTAGAGTATGGGACGGACTGTTTAAATATTCTGAATAATTTTCAGAAGGGTTATAATTCGAGTTGATTTAATTACTATAAGGAGAGCTGAATGCCTGGGAGTTTTATAAAGTAAATTCTTAAGTATTTGGATATAGATAGCTGTTAGATTAAAGATAGGGCACTTGGTATTTCGGAGATTAAGACATTTAAATCAGTGTAAAGATGATTTAAACTTATATAATTAGATGTTAGTAGTATACAATACTAAGTTTGTAAAAAAGAAGATTATTAGGCTAAGTCTTGTAGAATTTCCGGGATTTACCTAAATCACTTTTCCTTTTCAATCTTCTTCTAATATGCGAGCATGGCCTTGCTCCATGATTTGCTTTGTGAGGGTATCTTGAATTTTTACCTACAAATAGAAAAGCATCCCATAGAAGATTAAATCTTAGTGCAATTCCTGACATTTTATATTATAACTTTACATGCTACTGTTGATTATTTCGATGATGTAAGCAAGTATTAAACACGTATACAGTTGTAGAAAAAGCCTGTAATAAATCAAGAACAACTATATCTTTCCTTATACATAAAACATAGCTTAATCCTAAAATACAAAAATTCCTCTAAATTTCAAATCTTCGAACCATTTTTACAATCAGTTAAAAATGCGTCGATGTAACCTAATGTAATCTCCAATCAGTCTAAATCTAAAGGCTAAAACCTGGTCAAGAGACTCCCACGGCTTATTTGACTACGAGTCGCGCCACCTGAGCGTCCGTGCCTTAAAAACCAGCTAATCTTGCTATGTGGTCCGAGTATCTAACGATGTTAGACTAGTAGCAAACCTGTAAGAACTTAATCGTCTGCCAAGTGATAGCAAAATTTTATGTAAAATTACACCAAATTCCAGCTTCTTCACCCTTGAGCCGTATAGTGACGAGGAGTTATGAAATGTTATAAAACCGAATTAAAACGGAACTACTAATCTTCACTCCTTAGAAAGCACAGATGTTATTAAACTGGGAAGAGTTAGGTTTTTAATAAAGAATTTGCAATTGGATAAAACAGGGCGCAAATCTCCAATAACCGCTACCAGTGAAAGCTCTATTGAAGAAATATCCCAGGAAGACTGCAGTCTGTAGTGCCGTATTTGTTACTCCGAAGCATGTGAGGGCAATCCACTTATTTCACCTTGCAGCTGCGATGGAAGTATGAAGTATATTCACTTATCTTGCTTGCAGTAATGACTAGGATCTAGGCTTACTACCAGGGACAGTGAACACTCCGTTTCTTATTACTGGAGGAATATGAATTGCGAGCTGTGTAAGGCAAATCTTCCTGAGTAAGTGAGTCATAAGGGGAAAAAGCATAACTTGTTTAAAATTGATAAACCTGATAAGCCACATATAGTGCTAGAAGGAACCTCTAAGGAGAAAGGCAACTGCGGAATGCATTTAATTACGTTAGAAGGAAACTAAGAGGTTAAGTTAGGAAGAGGACATGAAAGTGAAGTTAGGATTTCTGATATTTCAGTTTCTAGGTGCCATGCTATGATTAAGTTTAAGAATGGAAGGTTTATGCTAGAGGATAATAATTCTAAGTTTGGTACCTTAGTCAGAATCAATGACTCTATTTAGATTGGAATGGCGTAATAGAGTGTCATACAGGTTGGAAGGACTGTTTTGTTTTTAAATGCTAGGAAATAGGCTGGAAGTATGAGGGGGCTATCCACATGATTGTTTATTAATATTATGTTTATTATTAGATTGTTTGAGCATAGTTATCATTATAGATTTAATATCTTTTGTATTAGATAGCAGCAAATATGTTACAAAAATAACACGAATTAACCTAATTATCATCTTTCTTAATAAAAACCATCAAGGCAATAACATATCCTAGAGTGAGTGACACCCCAGCTAGGAAACAGTGAAATCATATTAAGTTGCCTTTTCCTATACACTTGCTAGTCCAAGGACAGTGATGATCATAATCTTCAATGCAGACATCACAATCTGGACAATGGTAAGTTGACTCTTGAGTATTAATGCCACAAATAGTGCAAAATAGCTTATCATCCTCAGGTTCTAATTCATCATCAAAATCAGTATTAGGTAAAATAATCCCAGGATTTGCTAAAGCTGCTATTATATAAAAGATTAAGGTAAAAGTTATTACCAGAAATCCTATTAATTGCAAGATTGAATTCAACTAATAACCAATAGTAAAAGTTATTCCATAACCTACTCCAGCTATAAAGAACCACATAGCTATAAAAAATAATCCTGTATTTAATTTACAATGAGGCCCTATACTGAGTAACGGAATTCCTTGTTAATCATAGTAAAAGCCGTAAAGATTTCCTATTGGTCCATGTGTTGAGTACCGCAGAGAAATATGAGAGAATTTACGAGAATTTAGATTCATTTTATTTATTTGATACTTATAAAAAATACCTGTTTCTTCTTGTACTTCATTCCCTAAACTATCTTTTCTGATAGTTAAGAGATTTAGTTTTGCACATTAGCATAATGAGGATTAAATATCCCTGACCTCTAAGCTTAAGTTTTGAGTAGTATATAAACATAAAAATACTATTTTTCATTTATAACTTGGAAAACAATGATTGTATTAAAATTTACTAGAATAATAACAATTATTTATTTTATCAACTAATTACTAACAAAAACCTTAGAAGGCTTTCGTGAATCCGGGTATCCAATGATTCAAAAATCCTGCGATCAGTACAGAATCTTATACATCTTTCACAAAATGAGAATTCATCGATTCTTGTCCCGTAATAAGTTATCTTTGACAACAAATTGCCGCAGTTTTACATACAACACTTCAATTATTCTTCCTGTTGATTAAGCCCTTAAATATCTCTAAATTAATTTTAACAGTAATTGCAAGTAGTTTACTTCATGAATAAATTTTTGCATACACATATTTAGCATATTCTATGGCATTAATCATGCATAAATTCTCCGAATGTACGTAATTAATTGCATTAAATGCATTTTTAACCCAACAAACCATTATTTTACCTCAAAAATTCAAATTACTATAAAAGTATTGCAATTTCTTGCTTTTCCTACTAATTATGCTAATGTTGCTTTCTGCAAACTACTGTTCAATTATTTTCATAATGCTATTGTAGTGATAAAGCACATTATTTACATATTCCACATCTATTAGGAAGAATGATGCTAATTATAGTTTCTTAACAAAAATCACATTTTAGATGATAATTTATACTATTTTTGATTTTCTAAAATTAGCAATAAGCTTCATCTTTAGTATCAATATTAACAAATAGATTTTATATAGTTTCAGCACTTTTCATCAGACTACTAATAGTATTTTTAGCTGAGCCTTAAGTTATTCCTTTATTTAATTTGATTGAATTTAGAATAGTATCTATGTTCCCTGCAAATAGCTTTATTGCTTCTTACCCTATTCTATTCTCTCTTTCTCTTATCTAAAGGTTATTTTATCTTTCATCTACCTTTTCAGTCATTTACTCTTAGTTTAAAAGCAGACTAACTGCATCTACACTATCATTCTCAAATCGGCTTTCTGCTAAATTATATCTTATTAATGCAATATCTTCCTTTTTGTATAGAATATTATAAAGTTCATCCTTTTCAACTAAGTATAAGATTTGGTTTGTTTTAATCATAGTACCATAAGATCTGCAACTTAACGTTTGATTATTTATACACTTTATATTCAACTTTAAAACATACTCAAGCAAGGGAATAAACTACTCATCAATTTCATCGTCTAAATTCTTGATTAAATTGTTTTAAGATTCTTGAAATAAATTTATTGAACTATTCTCTAAAGATTGAATAGTTAGAAACATTTAAAATATCTCAAACTTTCTCATGTATTTAGAACTAGCTCTTAAGATCAGCTTTCTTATGATTTTAATCATCTAGTAATCAAAATCAGGGTCGGAATGCATGAAATCCCCTAATTCACTTATAGGTCCATGTCTATTTCCCTCTGGCTATTCCATAGTTTGTTTCCAGTCATAAAGCTTTAAAAAAAAACTATATTCATCCTATTTTACCTTTTCTGCCTTTTTTATAAATTTTGTAATTTGCTAACTATCATTATTCGGTCTTAAAAGGCATTCTAGTTTTCAGAAAGCAGCTGCTCTTACTATAGTTGAATTTGTTCCAGCTGTTCTTCTTACAGCTACGAAATTATTTACTATTTACTGATTAATCCAATTTACCCTGCTGATCGAGATTGGAGTGCTTTCTATTGTATTGATTACATCCATTTTATAGATTAATTTAAATATTATATCAATTATGGTTTTCTTACTACTCCTGAAATATGGTTCAAAACCTTTTTAGTATATTTTAGCCTTTTTACAAGATGGGTATTGAGCTTTAGATTTTCAACATTGAGCTAGTATGTTTTACAGCTCATTTTAGAGTTTTTAAAGGTTGCTTCTTGGTTGCTTATTAATAATTCCGAAGAATCTTTAAAGCTGACTTAAATGTTTCTATTATTATATTTGAAAATGTGGGCTCTATTGGTATGTATTCACTTTTGAATATAAATCGGTTACTAGCCTTTATACTAATTAAATGTTTTAGGTACTTGTCTATCTAACAGTAATTTTCTGAATTAGTTAAAAAGAGCTGCTTTTTTATTTAGTTCTGGTGGCACATCTATTATTAAATACTAGCTAATTTCTTCTTACTAGTTTCTCATTTTCTGTATATATATAAGTAAATTAGCATTCCACGAATTCACTACGATTTTACTAGAATCATTAAAATACACTCCTATACTTCCATCTGAAAGCAAATAAGCTAATCCATATTTGCTTGTGTAATCAATTCATCTTAGTATAAACATACTCTGTGTATCATTTATTCTAAAGTTTGATATTTAATGCTTATACTCAAATACCGGCTCAATTTCTGAATCTGAGCTTTCCTGAGTAGATTAGTTCAAGTTTTCAGGAATAGGGACCTTAGGGGTTATAAATTCATCACACATTATTTCATCTAAGCTAGGTCGATGCATTGGGTTTTTAACCAGCAGCTTTCTTATTAATTACTTGCAAGCAGGAGATAATTTCAGTTCATCAGGAAAGCGGAAAGTGCATGATCTTATGTCCTCATATAACTGTGAATTTTAGCGATTTAAAAAGGGTAGTTTACCAGTAACCATAGCAAATAGCATAATTCCTAGGGACCATATATCAACTTAATACGAGTGTCCTTATCTATCAATTACTTCCGGGGCCATGTAGTTAGGAGTTCCACAAATTGACAGTTTTCGCTAAGACCTGTGCTTAATAACGCATGAGAGCCCAAAATCTCCTAACTTAACCTCTTAGTTTCCATCTAAAAACACATTTCTTAGCTTTAAGTCTCTATGTACTACGTTTTTGCTATGTATGTTTATTAGTCCTAATACAATTTATCTTAAGAATACTTTAGCATCCTCTTCCACAATTCTTCCTCTTTTGTTTAACAGTTCTTTCAAATTCCCTTAACTGCAATAATCCATTATCATGTATACATTGTTTTAATCCTAAAATACATGATTAAGTTTCACTATGTTTTAATGATTAAACATTCTGTGTATTGAAGTCTCATTTTATATTTTATGCTGAAGTGACCTTGCTTTACCTGTATTCTTATTAACTATTTTAACAGCATGGATTTTATTACGATATCCATGTAATTCGTAAACACTTGCAAACCCTCCTTTACCTAATAATCTCCCTACGGTGTAAATATGCTACTACCCATCATCACTACTTTCAATTATTTAAAACTACTTACTTACAGACAACGACATTTTATTAACTAATCACTAGAAGACTTTCTACAGCTGTTTAAAGGTTACGAGTTCTGCATATAGGGCATTTAGAGTTAGACTGTTAGCGCATTACATCAGAGCACTCATTACACAAACACAAATGCTTGCAAGGCATTACAGCTGTATTCTTTTTATTAGTCATGCACACAATACACTCATCCTGATCTTAATCGGCGGTTTTCCCTCCATAAATCTCATAAAGATTGTAAGTTCTTCCTTAAAACGTTAATTTCTGTTACACCAGCTTGCATTGATAGCCCTGATTTTACTTCAATAGTTAAAGATAGCTAGCCTGGAAATGCTAGTTCTCTGATATCAATGGCTTTATATCCACAATAATAGGAAATGTTTAGTTATCATTGCAAAATAACTCGTGGTCTGAAAAATGCTCTAAACTAAACATGAAATCCTCTGGATTTATTTCCTAATTAAGTGCCTCTCCGTACTGCTTAGTAATAGGCTAGGGGAGTCTATTAGGATTAGTGTAGAAGTACTTCGTGGTATTTTTGTTAGACTTTACTTCAACTGCACAAAAGTACACGATTATCTCACATGCTCCTTGGGATGTATACTTAAAAGATAGTCCTAGGTTTTAACTGTTAGCAATGTTTACCAGTTAAAAGCTGTTTCTATCGATGTTAACGCTGCTCTGAAGTGTTTAAGTTCGAGTTATTCTTGCTGTGGGTGTACTGCGCTATGGGAGGATGTTAAACCCACTGAATTATGTATTGTTTTAGAAGTACAGCCTGTCCACTTAATTACTTTGAAATAATTGATTTAGAACTCTGCGGTTTTCCTGAGTTTGCTCTCTGGATATATTATCAGAAGGATTAGACTCGGTGTTACCCATTTTTAGTTAAGAAGTGTTTTATGGTATGAAGTTTAGAGGGATATGTTTGTTAAGGTGGTAAATAGTTTGAGAACATATTGGAGTAAATTTGTTGAAATTGTGATTTTTAATACAAAGCAAATTATTGTTTGTTTACTGCAATTCTCTAAATTTATGATTTTGTAGCTCTTTACTATAGTATTAAAAATGTAAAGGAATAATAACTTAACATTCTCTAATCTCTTAAGTCAATTAAATCTTCTTTGCAATAAATTCGGTTACAAATAGCTTTAATACAGCAATTTGTAATTGATTTTAAAGCTATTATAAAACATTCCCTCAGATTTACTTAAATAAAGGAACTTCACCATGGAGTCTAGGAATCTATAAAATACATTAAGATAGCTTTGCTTATACGAATAAAACCCAATATAAGCGATATTAAAAGAACTATTGAAACTTAACTCTTAGATAAACACCATAAGCAGGAGAAAATACCAAAATAACCTAATTTTGTAAAGCAATTAAAGAAAAATCTCAATTGGAAGCCATAGTGATCCTATACTACAAGTAGGCTTAGCTTCTAGCAATTAATTTGCAGTATCAATAGGCTTTGACTCCCTATTAAAAGTTCATTTCTTACATGGCTAGAATAAAGATAGCTTGATATCATCTAATTCCTCTAAAATAAGAGCTTTTTGCATTTCACCTAATAATTAAGATATAGTTTATGTCGGATTCAACTCAAAACTAATGTTATTCAGCTTAAAAAATTCCTCTTAAAGTAAACATATAGGATTACACCACAATGGAGTAACTTCCCTTTGCATGTCAAGTGATGGAAGATATGTTATATCAGGAGGTGGAGCTAAAAGCTAAAATATTATTATGTGAGACCTTGAAAAATATAACTAGAAAAGAGATATAGGAAGACATGAAAGCCAGATAACTTCAATAGACATTTCGGATAATATGCGGTGAATAGTTTCTGGAGGAAGCAATGGCAAAATTATACTATGGAATCTTCAAAGCTCAAAGAATTGTAAAGTATTAGATACTAATCAAGGGTACATATTACAAGTTAAGTTTTCGTAGAATGGAAAATTTGTATTTGCATCTAATAAAAATCAAGTTAGTTGTTACGACTTACCTTATTCTAAAAACAAATAAGACTTAGTGGAGATTGGGGATGATATTAAAACAGTCTGCTTTTCTTAAAGTTTAAATTTTATTGCAGTCGGGAGATCTACTGGAAGTATAGAAGTGTTTGATCTAACAAATATAGGAAATCATATAGTAGTAGGAGATCATTCAAGTGTAGTAGCTTCTCTTTCTTTTTCTAGTGATGAAACAGTATTGATATCCGGAGGACATGATTCTTTAGTTAAAATGTGAAAGTTAGAAAGTCCGATGGATTTTTAAGTAGTTGGGGATCATAGAGGGGATATATGGGGACTGGATATGTCTAAAAGTGGGCGATATATTATATCAGGATTTGGATCAAATGTTTTTAGGGATAAAACTGTAAAATTATGAGATTTATGTGATCCATAAAATAACAAAGTGCTTTTATAGAGGGATGATCCTGTATACTCTATATGTATTGCTAAAAGTGAAGAATTTATTGCTGTTGCTGGAGGAGACATGCAGTACTGTAATCTCAATAAAAAATGTCGTATGAAATTCAATAAAAATAAGAGTATTGATTAAGACGGTAATTTTAGGCTTTTCTACTTGAAAAATAAACCTAAAAATATGGGGTAAAAATATATTGATGAAAGTATAAAGGTAGTTAAATTATCTAAGGATAATTCTTTTCTTATTACAGGAAGTTGAAATGGTTTAATTTCATAATGAAAATTAGGATAAAATATGCGAGTAATGTAGATAGGGTAGCATAATAGAATTATTATAGATCTTTGCATTTCTAATAATTAAAAATTTGTTGTTTCCTGTGCTTAAGATAGGAGAATTACTTAATGAAATATTGATTAATATAAAAATCAAGCTATGCAGGGTTTATAGACCTATTCAAATGTTAATTGTTTATTACTAACAAAAGATGACTAATATGCTATTGGAGGAAAATAAAATGGGTTAATAATAGTATGAAATTTACTTAATTAGAATTATTATGAAATAGGCAATCATTAATCATCGGTCAATAGTTTAGCATTATCAAAAAATCAATAGCTGCTCTTCTCCGCTGGTGAAGATAAGTTTATTTATTTATGAGATCTGTAATTGAATAAATGTACTGTAGTAGGAAAAGATACTTCCCAAGTAAACAAAATATGTCTAACTTAATGCTAGGAGTACTTAATATCAGCAAGTAGTGAAGTTATTGCATGGAAAATTTAGTTAAATAATTCATTATGGAAAGCTCTATATTTCATAAGGAATTAGTAAAATTCAATAAAAGTAACATCTTCTTGTATATATCCATAATCTATTCTATACATCTTCTAATTATCTCAAATTAGCTTCATTCTGCTATTTAATTTGATATATACTACAATGATCCAGTCATCCTTCACCTTTGTTTATTAAAGCTTATAATAATGGATAGCATATCTTGAGTCATATTCAATACTAGATTATCTCAAACAAAAGCAGGAAAAAATCATAAAATTCCAATTAATTATAGAACCAAGTTTTAAATCCAGGCTTTAATAATAAAAATGTTGCCCTTTTGAATTCTGCTGGCTCTCGTGAGCGGCTAGAAATCTGTACTTCTACTGGGGGACTAAGAACAAGCTGAGAAAGCTTAAGAATTAGTACCCTGGGCAAATGTTTTCAGCATCACCAGTCCTCCCAACCTTTCTGAGTACCAAATAATCTACCTGACCGACTACACGATCATGGATTTCCTCAAAATTGGCCAGTCTGTAGACTACACTGAGAAATTGGTGATAGAATTGGTGGATAAACATAGACCTTTTGAGGGGTCAATTCGCTACTATGATGAATTGACTATGATTCCTGATGCATATTACAACCTTCTCAACTATTACGGACTTACGGAAAGACTAGCTATTGTTGTATAGAATAGTCAGCAAGAGCTCTAAAACTTTGACTAGCTCATTAGTAGACTAGAGGAAGACGGTGTAGAGTATATCAAGGAAGTTGCATAGAATCCAGTGAACTCTAGAAGACTCTCTAGGTTTATCTATTATATCATAAAAGCTAATGGGTATAAGTTCATCCTATGCATGGCAAATCAAAAAATATGCGGTACTTTGCACAGTTTGATGAAGGAAGCCAGGCTTGAACGAGAAGGAATGCTTTTAGTGGTCAGTGATATGGGATGCAGTGAAATCGAGATGATTGGAGTGATTTGTATTACATCTCCTCTTAGAGATCCGTGATGGTCAACTGAAACGTAAATAGTGGACCGGTTTAAACTAGTTAATAACGAAATAGAGAGGATTGTTGAAGCTAATAGGTGCTTTTTACAGAATGTTGACTGTATTCGTGAGTATTTAGAGACCTATTTCTCTCAATTTAAGCTTATAAAAGATTCTGATATTTATAACTATAGAGAAACAGGTTGGCAACTCATGGGGAGGAATGAAAATGCATTCTAAGAACTTAGTTAGCCTGTCTTTATTGGGAATACTTACAATCTGCCTAATAACTCCAAATTTTAGATGAAATTTACGGTAAATGATGATCCATATGAGCCAGATGGTACTTTCGATACTGTTGTACCCTTTTTAATTCAAAGCTTTGCTCCTTTAGTCAACTATTATAATAGCAATTATGATATTTTACCTTATTTTGAGTTGGTTATGTAAAGTATACCTAATTGTGGAGTGTTTAGAAGCTCTTAATAATAAGTTGACGCTTGTATGGAGGACCTTAATATGGATTTTGGACTAGCTTGAATCGTTACATGGTAGGAGACATTAGCTACCAAGATCTATGATAAACTTAAAAGAGAAAACTAAGAGTTATTTATCATAAATACAGGGGATCCTTCTGATGTGCTTGAAGATATTGAAGAGTATCCTCTGTATATGACAGTAACTAAAGCATCTCATTTTGTAACAGATCTATAAGCAATTATCTTAAAAGAGTTAGGTTGAGATAAGATAATTGTTGTTTAAGACGGTACAACTAATGTCGATGATAAATTTCTTGATGGATGCGATCGTCATGGAGTACAAGTTGAAAACAGGGATACTATACCGTACCCAATGTATTTCCAACCCGAATGGTTCGATGATAACCCTGAAGCGCTAAGCTAAATAGTAAACGCTTAATCAAGGATACTAATAACAATGTCTACCCTGACCAACTAGCCTGCTCTTTGGAACTATTTGAATGACTAAGCTCCCGATAAGCCGTTTATTCTATTTAACATATTCTTTATGTCAGAAAGTTTATATGTACCATCTCCTGAGTATGAGCATTTAGTTGAGGAGCTGTATTCAGGATCTTTAAGCCCAGGCTTAGATAATTATAATGATGAATAAAATGAAGAAGATAATCTCGTTTAGGATTTGCTATAAAAAGAATATGGATATGCTACAGAATTTGGTTGTCTAGGAGCAGACGCCTTACAAGTTCTGGTTAATGGCCTCGATTTCTGTATTAACCATGGACTAGACTATGAAAATCCGCATACGTTAAAAGGTGTAATTGTAACTCGCAATATATAAGCATGTTCTGGATAAGTAGCTATGGATGCAGGGTATAATAGAAGGATATAAGACGAGTACACACTGTTTAGCAATATGTGGGTAGATGGAGTGTTTACTTAAAGAAAATACTTTACTTATTCCACTATATATGCACTGACATTTAGATATCATGAAAAAGAGCTTGAGTATCAACACGTGTGGAATGATGGAACTACAGGGAGAGTACCAGCCGTTGTTAGTAATGATAACAACCACGAATGTTATTATGAGGATACTGGTGAAATTGAAGAAGCCTAATACTTTATAGTCTACATGAATATACTGTTCTCAGTGTTATTGATAAGTGCAGGATTATTAGGCTATAAATATAGGAATTAGTATATTCCTAGGATAATAAACAAGGAACTGTTTGCATGCTGGTAAGATATTATGATTATGTTTGGCATGTTTGCTGAGTTATTATAATTCACATTTTATTCGATAAATTTAGATGATTTACCAGAAAGAGTAGCTATATACTCTAATTTAGTATCCTTAAATTATAACCATGATTACAACTGGATTTAAACTAGCTATGGCGTTTCTATTTCTCTTACTTATGCGCTAGTAGTTTTCTATATTGCTATAAGTATATTAGCTTTATAATACCTAATTAAAAAGAACTAAATCTATTACATCGCTTTTAGAATTGGAGAAACTATTATTCCTCTAGGTAATAACGTCTTGTTCATTCCTACTATGAATATGCTCTTGAGTACTTTCAGGTGTTATAGAGGAGAATCAGAAACTAAATTGAACTTAGAGTTTGATTGTGAATATGAATGCTATTCTGAAGTCCACTTAGCTAAGGTAGTTATTAGTAGCTTTATAATCTTACTTTATGGATTAACATCTATACTAATGCAAATTAACAACCATAGATTATTCTTACAGTTCCAACAAGTTCAACCAACACAAGAATTCATTTTGACTCGATTCATTCTAAAAATAGTATTGATATTTGGAATTTCCCTCAACGTATTTAATCAATCAATAACATAGACTATCTTCTTAGTTGCTATAGCTCTATCGTATGCTATTTTATTGAAATGGAAAGGATTTAATGATAACTATTTCAATGTATACCAACTAGCATCCTATGCCTTATCTGTAATTTCTGTTTCTTTCTTACTCATTTATACTTCAATTGAAATCGATGAAACATTAATTATAGTATTAGGCATTTTATATGGAGTAGCTTTATTAGGCTTTGTTTTATCAGTACTGTATCTTTTAAAGCGAAAATATAAATAGTATATAATGTTTCCTAAAAAAGTAAATCCTGAGCATCTTATAAGGTTTGTGTTCAATAGATAAGGTTATGAAGTTCATTAAGAAGAACTTGATGAGATTAATGAAGGTATAAGATAACAAAGGTTAAATTCTTTCAGATTTAATGTAAAAAATCAATAAAGTGTTCAGAGTAGCTTATGAGGAATTAGGTAGTAAGTCGTTCATTTGTTAAAAATACTTATTTATATGATTTCTAACTCTATTCAAATATGAATAATGTTCTTATAGCTATGCTTTGATATAATTGTAAATTTGATAATAAACAAATACATTTATATTCTTATTTTTAAAATTTTTACTTATTAATTGACAGTATTGATTGGAAAAGCTCAAAGTATCATTTTATAAATATTTGATACTCTTAGGTTATTATATTAATATGAATTATTATATAATTTCATAGATTATAAAATTGATTGTAAGGGTAAACTTATATTTTTTATTTTAGAGCTTTCACAATTGTACAATACATTTAAGTAAAACAACAAACCTGATAATATTTCCTATGCGTTATAATTCTATCCACGTTTGATATAATTTGTAATATCTATAATATAAACGGAGTTAGATATATTACCTAATTTATCATTACTGTAAAAAATACTCAATGTATAAGTAATTACTGTAAACTTTGTAAATATCTCATTTTATAGTCTCACTGTCATAAATAAACTTACTGATTTTATCGATAAAATGGAAAACTGGATTTAATTTACAATCCAAATCTTAGTTGCTGGAATAAATTTTAAGCAGTTCTATCTATAAAATCAGTAAAATATACCATGCTCTGAGTTTGACGAAGTTTAAAGTGTTCTGAAGGGCTAAGTCTTCAGTAAAGATAACTTAATAACACTATGACAAAATCTAGAAAAATTTAATCCCCATGCCAAGCTTAGCAGAATCTGTTAAATTAGTAAATTATTTACAATTAAATGCTGGCCTATTATAGAAACCTTCATTCATGATTTCATGAGCAAATACAAGATTAAGCTTAAATACCTTAAATATTTAGATTTATTAGTAAAATCAAGTAGCTTAGCTAAAGAAATAATACAAAGAGTCAATCCAAGTAAACTGATATAAGCAAAACTTAAAACTTTTGGTTAAATATCGTGATAACTTCTTTTTATATGCACAGATCAGAAAAAGCTAGTGAATAGAAGTCTAAAATGAATTATAAACTGCTCAAGAGCTAATTAAATGAGAGCTGTAGAGAAAGCTATGCAATACATTAAATACTAAGCAAGGCAGATAGAATTATAGAAAAAGTAGTTCTAATAAAGCATACAGAGATAAGGAATTATTGGTTAGCATGAAGAAGGTGTGTCATCAGTTTGTATGTCAAGGAATTAATAATTAATAGTATCCGGTGGGTATGATAATAAAGTGAGGGTATGGGATTTATAAAGCCCATCTAGAGATAGAGTCATTGGCCAACATATTTCAGCAGTAATATCAGTCTATATGCCAAAAAGTGGGTAATTAATAGTATCTGGTGGAAGTGATTACTAGGTAAGATTATGAGACCTATAAAACCCATCCAGAAGTAGAATAATAGGTCAACATGATAAACCAGTATCATCAGTTTGTATGTCAAGAAATGAACAATTAATAGTATCTGGTGGGTATGATAGTGATGTAAGAGTATGGGACTTATAAGACCCGTCTAGAAATAGAATAATTGGCCAACATGGTGACAGGGTATGATCAGTTTGTATGTCAAGAAGCTAGCAATTAATAGTATCTGGAGGATGGGATAAGAAAGTGAGAGTATGAGACCTACAAAACCCGCAAAGAAATGGAATAATTGGCCAGCATAATGAAGCTGTAGCATCAGTTTGTATTTATAGAAGTGAATAGGTAGTAGTGTCGGGTGGATGTGATAATAAAATAAAGCTATGAGATTTGTAAAATCCATAAAATGATAGAATTATTGGAGAACATGATAGAGAAATTATATCAATTTGTGTTTCTAGAAGTGAATAGATAATAATATCTGGGGGATATGATTATTAAGTGAAATTATGAGATTTACTCAATCCATCTAGAAACAGAATAATTGGTAAACATGACTAGGTGATATTATCAGTTTGTGTTTCAAGAAATGAGCAAATAATAGTATCTGGTGGACGGGATTATAAAGTAAAAGCATGGAAGATTTAGTTACATAGTTGTTATGATGTAATTTAATTAAATATATATTCACAATGCTTCTATTATTAAAGGCATTTCTCCTAAAACAGCCTTTATTTTTTGTATGACTCTTTAAATATTTATAAATAGTGAAATTTGAAAAGTATTACATATATTGGTCTACCAAATGCCTAGATTTATGTATAAGATTAACTTGTAATACTAGTGGTTTTGGGTTATTGATATATTACTTTAATGTACCAATAAAGATGCATTACTAATAGAAATACTCATACCTTTGCATACTAATACCTGATATATCAACATTCACGTGCCTTATTCAAATACTATTTATTTTTACCTAATCAATAACTTTAATAATTTAAAATGAGTAAGCTGAAATACCAAAACAGCAAATCATCAGCCTTTACCTTAGGTGCAATCCTTCCAATAACAATTCATGTTGGCTAGGACTAAGAAACACAGGATATCAAGTTAATGTTCAATGATTATATTCCTCTATAAGAAGATTCATTTCATTGAAACTTTATAAAACTTGACTGTGATATACAACCCAATGAAGAAGGACTCATTAAGCCTGATTCAAAGTCTCCAAAATATTTAGAAGAGTATTAATACTACATAGGGTAATTTGAATTATTAAGAAATTAAGGGAAATAATTTAAATACATTCTTGATTGAACAAGTAATGGAATACTTCCTTACAATTCTCCTATAAGGTCTAAAATACTATAACTAGATAAGAATTACTATAAAATAATTGTAGGCCTAACTCTCAAAAGGTAATCTAAGCATTAAATTGAACAATCTCTTTTACAAATGCACAAAAACCTTATTTAAATGCATGCTAAAACTAGTATTTCTGCCAATTAAAGCCTTGGAGTACTAATCATAGATGGAGTTGATAATATACTGAAGGAAACATAAGAAAGAGGTAATCATTTAGAATTTTTAGAGTCTTTAGGCCTACTTTCAGTAAGGATTCTATAAAATTATTAAATTGATGATATAGATATACTTGATAAAGACTTTGCCTTTGTTTTTGAGTCTACAATCACTGTTAATTAAAACGGAGATATTATCAAGGCCTAATAATAAAACAGTGAAAATTAAATAGACTTTTTATGCATAATAAAACCTAAGGCTATGGGTAAAAATCATTCCTTACTTTGGCTATTATACGGAATTTCTAAGTTTGTAAACCCTGAGTTTATACTAACTTTAAACATTGGAGATCTACCTCAAGATAACGCCTTTTCAAACCTTGTAATAGAAATGATAGTCGATAAAACATTAGGTGCTTGTTGTGGAGAAAAAAATATAGTAAATGATAAGTTTAATTTGTTGATATATTCCCAATGATTTGAGCAAAAATTAACCTGCATCTTTTTATACACCTTTTGGAGTATTTGCTATAATATAAACTTCTTGTACCCAAATTGCGTAATGCTTAGGTGGAAAACTCTACAAGCAGTAGATTATTGAGCTCTTAAGCAATACTTTTCAGTATTCACCGAGTCTCTGGATGCTAAATGAACTAAGTCTTTAGTTTTCAAAGATATAAACCAGTATATACTATCAGAAAAAATAGGAAGAATTCCATTTTCTTTATCAGACAACTGCTGTAGTAATGGATACAGATGCTAATTCATAAGTGATTCTAAAGTAAATGTATAGGGAGAGGTCAGTTTTGCTGATTTACTTAAACAACGAAGAAAATTGTACAATGGCCAGTGAGCAGATATGCTTAAAAAACTGTTTTTTGAATGCAGTTTGTTCCACTTACTACGATCTGGTAATAACTTTTTTACTTCAGTACTCGTCTTGGTTGGAATTTACTATTATATAATTATTACTTTACTTTTATGACTATCAGTAGGACTATACAGCTCAGCTCTTTTGATAACTTTATAAAGACTAGAAAGCTTTGTTGAGGATTAAAATTTAGGAGTAGATCAATTGATATTTTTTACACTAAGAATTTTGATTTAAGTTAATCTAGTACTGACATTTATTATATCAATTTCAGTTAATCCTGGAGATGTAAAGAAAGTATGGAAAATATTTGCAATATTGCATACAATATTCTAACTGGTGGTATTGTTTAACATTAGTATTTTCATTATGTTTAATGAATATGAAAATAACACAGCTAATATAGTATTTGTGTCCATTTTAGTAGGAATGCTTTTTTCAATACTTTTCTATGGTGAAAATTACTGCAAATTATTTCTAAGTTTTTTTGCTTTTATTATTCTGCTGCCTACAAACATAAATCTATGCTGTTTATTTGCTATTTGTAGAAATGAAGACTACTTATGAGGATAAAGAGATCCAGATTATAGGCTTGCTTATCCTGCTTCTTTTAGAATAAAGAGGATTTTCTTTATTGCTCTTTATATTATAGTAAATGCTGGCATTACTTTATTTATAAGTAACTCTTACGAGTAAAACAACTGAAATTTGATTGATATAGTATACTTACCTTGCTTAGTTTTATTCATTTTCCCGTTTTTAGGGAATTTTGTTTTTATGATGAAATAGTATTGTTGGAAGAGGAAATACACAAGAATTGATATTGAAAAGAGTTTACATTTTATGAGATTAGATAATTAAATTTATCATAACTTGTTTACTAAAATTCTAACTAACACTATTAAAATCCACTTGTATATCCAGAAACTTTGAATTCTACAGTTTTCTTATATTTCCATCCAACTCATTCTCTGCCTGCACAATATAAAGCCCAGCATGAATTCTCTGCTGTTGTAAAAACTCCTAAATGCCTTTATTTTATATCATCTTAATCTCATGCAAGTAAACAGGTATTTTAAGTAGTATAAGCTTAAAATAGATTTCTAGATACCAGACTAGCTCTCTGGAACTATTATCAAGTAATTATACAAGCAATTACCACTTTTCCTCATACAATAATCTAGAAACGATAATAAGTTCAATCAGTATTTTCTTCCCACTTACTTACTTCCCATCAGCAATAAAAAACATGCTATATGGAATATCTAGTTTCTATGCAATGCAGTAATCTTTTAATGAATCAACAGTAAGACTGGCCTACTAAAACTCGTGTATCATACGTTCTAAATCATCGTACTTTATTTTACTAACATTAGAGTAGAAAGGAAACGCTTTAACTACCTGCAAAACTCCTTATGGCTAGTTCGACTGCTCTCTGACACTACAGCAACCCATATTTTACAGAAAGAATTACCATAATACAACATTCTTAGCTTTCTTGCAAGTCAAAATCCATAAATATGGAAAACTTTTTTAATCCTCCAATGTAGGCAATTTAAGCTCCGCCAAATCCAAGCTCAGAAATTTTTAAGTAAAGATTTTACTACGCCTTATCACAAGTTCTTGTAACTTTTACACAGGGTAAACAATGCACTTTAACCATACACCGCAGTCAATAAGCTAAAGGATTATTATATAACCTTTTAGACCAAGGATGCACTCTTTGCTGTTGTGAAGAAGGCTCTTAATACACAGAATCGAAAAAGTTTAAGCAAGACTAAATAATTTCACTAGAATTCAAGGCAATAAGTCCGATTACCTCATAATAACTAAAAGCTGATTATGAGATATCCCGGCAATCTGAATTAAGCATACGTGAATTAAAGCCGTGGGTGGGTACAGAGGATTAAGAGCTTTAACTGGAGGAAATGGACAGCTAGCCCTGGGATTAGTTTTAAACTAATGAGCAGAAGTTTGGAGTTGTTTCAAGCTACAGTGAAGATCTATACACAACTGCTATGCCTGATGAGTCCGAGCTACCTCTGGAGTTTGTAATGAAGGTTAGAAACTTAAAGGATAAGAACCAAACACTTGACCCTGGATATGATAATGCAGGCGATGAAGAAGCTCATTTCGGGGCTGTTTTGGGCAGTGGAAGGTACAAAGACTTTTAAATTCAGAAGCAACCGGAGGAACTTAAGTCAATTGAGGAGGAAAGTGGCAATGAGAGCTTAGATAGTGTTCCTTTTAATAATCCTTGGAAGATAAATAACTATAAACAGATTAGAAGTAATATTCAAAACGGGAAACCATTAGGGACATGTTTGCTGCATAATCCGAAAGCAATTGAAAGCTTAGATTTAGCAGTGTAACGCCCGTAGAAGAATAACAAACTGATGGAGGTGTTTATTAATTTTAAATAGGAGAAAAAGTAGCGCTCTAGGGTAATTTTTAAGCAGAAGTATAGTGAAAATAGCTATTTGCAGAAGGATGCTGTAGGGATTAGTGAAGCAGATGAAATGTTTTAATAACCGACCGATGACTTACTTTCATTGCTTTTTGGAGCCTGGGCTGATGTATAGTTGGAGTAGGAGTAATGGAATATTAAAAAAGTAATAACAGAGCCACCTATATTTACGTAGAAAATTAAATTTTAAAATGGACGATGCAAGCCCAGTACCAGAAAATTATATGGACTTTTCACCAGAAAGTACGTGGAGAAGTGCTAAAACTGTATAGAAGGTGGAAAGGGAGGAATCATAAGTAGATGATGAGATTCTTTAAGTTATATAATTGTTATCTTAAGCTATCAACAATGATTTTGTTATCAAAGCTGGAGTTGAAGATGATATTTTGTTTTACTTGCCGGATGGATTCCAAGAATATAGTCTGGTTGATAAGATTTAACTTGCTAAAGATTTATCCAGATAATTGCTTCAGTAGGTTTAAAGAGCCAGTACTAATTTCGTACATGTTGACAAGCAGAATTTTATTCAAGAAGGTTAAACAGAAAAGTAAATCATTGATGTAATTAATCAGTTGTTTTGGACGAAAAGAAAGCAGGTTGTTCTAGATTGAAATGATATTTAAGCTCTATAGAAGTTATTAATGGTTTCTATAAGAAAAATACCATCCCATGATCTTTAAACCAGATTTGAAAAATTGAATAGAAAGTACGAAAAGCTGTCAGAAATGTTGATAGATACTAGAAAATTACTACGATAAAAGTTTGACTCTTAGGAATCTTTAGTCGATTTGAATACTAGGCTGAAAGGAGAGATTAAAGTTATGAAAGCTTAGATTATAAGTTTAGAATGCCAAATTGAAGATTTTATCAATGAGTCGCATACTAATGAGTAGAGTCATAATGAGACTTACTAGGAGTTAATACGAGCCAGAGGAAATTTAAGGGATATTATAAATCAATGCAATGCTTAAATTGAATTAGGAGTAGATGGAACAGGAGTGAAAAGTAATAAAATAATTGAAAAGGCAACTAAAATGAGCTATGAACAGCTTATTAAGAATCGAAGGTCAGTAGCATGTGAGAGAATTTATGAAAATAATATTATGTATGA
>CAKKTI010000215.1:5888-35644 GCA_920105805.1 Condylostoma magnum
CACTCTTTTTTTCATGGAAGTAAGTAATTATACAAAGCGATCTTATTTTTTGCTATGCTTAGCTCTACTGAATGAGTTTGAACGAATCTTTTGCAAGGTTTTATTCTTTTATAGTCTTTTTCTATTGTTATAGCTGCTAATCTGTGTATAAGAAAAAATTTAGGATTACATTTAAATTGCTTTATAGCTTAGTGATATTTAAATAACCAAATGTATACAACTATGAAAAACTAATTATACTAGTTACCTATTACTACATTATCTGGAACGACAGTGTTATGTCTTGGAACATTAGGGCTGTTGTTAGGATTTGAATCTGATTTTAACCATTCTTTCCAAATTCTCTCTAACAGTTATTGTCTATTTAACCTAGGGTATTCTTTTCTATATTTAGGTAGCATTTTTTCTAGGAATATGTTATATTACTTCTTTTATCTTTTCTCTGGATTTGTTTCTAATTTAACCACTCTTTTTTACTCTTCATTACTATCATTCTATTCATTTTATAGCCTATTCATCATAGTATTTAGTAAATTTGGTTATGCTTTTTTACCTCTTTGCTTTATAGGCTTTGGTTTAGATATCTTATCTAGTTCTTTTTCTTCTTCCATCATTAGTTTTTTAACTTCTTCTTTCTTCTTTTAAGCTTCTTTCTGCTTCTGTATTTATTCTTTTTATCTTTACTTTTAGGCTAAGATATTTTTATCTGTTTCCTTTCAATACTCCTCTTCGATTTTCCTTTCTTTGGCTTTTCTTACTTACTTTTCTTGTTGCTATTTTCTGAGTTTTGCTTCTACTTTTTTAGGATTTACACCCCACTTAGGCATATTTTATATTAAATTCTAGAAATGTTTAGTTGTTTTATTAACAGTTGATGTAAATCTCTATATTAACTTTTCATTATGCAAAGGCAAATTTTAGCCTGATGAGTTACAATTAATAGGGAATTAGTACTATAATAATTGATTATGTATTGAAATCTTCTATATATTTTAGTAATTTTTTGTTTGAACTGTATTTTAAGATGGTCTAAATTATCTCATATCCTATGGATGATTTTAAGATTCCTTTCAATTTCTCATAAGATATGCTCTAACCAATGGAATGGCATAAAACTCATCTTTAAATGCAACAATGTTATCTTTGCAGACGAAAAAATGAGGGGTTTAGTTTTCTAGCTTTTACCTATATAAAATAAAATAATAAAAAAATAGCATTTTCTTCACAAATATTATCAATTCTTAAGTTCATAGTTGTTATATTAGAGCTCTGTTTTCTACACTATTAATACATGAGATTGTGTCAAAATAGACTTAATGCATTTTAATAAGGAATTCTACAAAATATTATAAAACAACAATTCCACTAAAAATAGATCTAAAGTACTCTTCCTTAGCATATCTTATAGAGCCTGTGCAGTAATAAGTAAAAATGAGTTTCTACCTTCATAATAAATTCTACAGTTAAATTGCTTTAATAATTCATTTAATATGAAAAAGGCTTTAAGTATTATAGCAGTTTGTCTTAGCATCTTAGCTACTATTCTTGATACAGTTTATAAAGATCAAGTGATTTCAACTGGAAACGAATTTACAGTTTGGTTATAAGAAAGTAGAGACAGTAATTAAGATGAATTTTTCAAGATAGTTAGCACAGTAGCACTAGCGATAGTTCCCGTATTGATTATCATAACAATAGCTGAAATATCGGTAAACAAAGGAATTAAGTTATTAATACTTGTGTGCTAGGCAGTTTATATAATGGGAGTACTGAAAATGTCTTATGCCCGTCCACGGCCTTATTGGGATGATGAAAAAGTAGATGCTGTTAAATGTAGTAAAGAATTTGGGAATCCTTCTGGGCATGCATTGATTACCTTTTCAGTTTATGGATATTTTATGTTTTATATACTGAAAACTAAGGTGGAGAATAATTTAATTAAGATCCTTGTATTTGTTTCAGCTGTAATTTTAGTGGGATATGATAGAGTGTATTTAGGCGTGCATTATATATGGCAAGTTTTACTCGGATGGACGTATGGATTCACTGTTTTAGTATTCGCATATTAATTATCTAATAAAATAGGAAGATAGATGAATAACATGCTTTAGAATGGCAATTAGACAATTGTTTTCCATGCTATTTTCTGTATTGGAGAGTTAGGAATTGCTGCATTGATTTATACTTTAAGGCCTGATGATTGGGAAGACAAATGAACTACTAATATTGAAAATAAATGTAATTATGACTATGACTTTAATGAAGCTATGTAAGCTTGTTTTAAAGCTTGCTTTGTTGTATTACTTTAATTTGGAGCTATTTTTGCCAGAGCTTTTGCAGCTTAAAACAGTAGGCTTTTATATGTAATGAAAGAGAAGAAGGCTAAAGTTTACCTTGTCAAATATTGTCTGATTATTATGGCTGCAGCGATTTATCTTGGAATTTACTTATATGCATTATCTTCACTAGATTTTGAATACCAAGCAGTAGTTATAGGTATCGCTCATTTTGTTTTTGGAGTCATTTTAGTTTGGCTTATTCCTAAAATTATATGTTGTTGCATTCAATCACAGGAAAAGGAGTCAATTAATCCTCAACTTTAACTAGAATCATTCTACTAGAAAATTAGTTAGATTTATCACAGTTAGCTTATCACATTATAGTAATTTCATCTTCTCTTTTACAATAAAATCAACTGTAAAAATATCCGAGATAGAATGGCTAATAGTAGAACACATAAAAGTAGTGCAGAAAGTAATTAAGAAGCCTTAATACAGGAAAGAGTCATTTAAGTAAACGGAGATATAGCATTTAGAAGATATTACAAAGGAAAATTCCTCGGAAAGGGAGGATTTGCACATGTATACGAATTTACTAATATTGACAATAACAAATTATCAGCATCTAAAATAATCTATAAATCAACTCTAGAAAGATGCAGAGCAAAGCAAAAACTAATGAGTGAAATAAAAATTCACCGTGGACTCCACCACCAGCACATAGTAAGATTTGAGCACTGCTTTGAAGATAAAGACTGTGTTTATATCCTACTAGAGCTTTGCTCAAACCAGTCAATGAAAGATATGCTAAGACGTCGAAAAAGGCTAACAGAGATTGAGATTTAATGTTATATGCAGCAACTTATATCAGCAATTTAATACATGCATTAACATAAAGTAGTGCATAGAGATTTGAAGCTAGGAAACTTTTTTCTTAATGAAAATTTGGAAGTTAAAATAGGTGACTTTGGTCTTGCTACAAAAATAGAATTTGAGGGAGAACGTAAGCGGACTGTATGTGGAACTCCTAATTATATAGCACCAGAGGTCCTATAAAGCTAGATAGGGCATTCATATGAGGTGGATGTATGGTCATTAGGAGTTATCCTTTATACTTTGCTTATAGGAAGACCACCTTTTGAAACTGCTAATGTAAAATCTACATACAGAAAAATCAGAATGAATTCTTACTGTTTTCCTAGTAATATTAGTATTAGTGAGGAGGCTAAAGATCTTATTCAGAACATTTTGGTAGGGAATCCGGCCTAGAGGCTTAGTCTGGATGATATTTTAGCTCATAGCTTTTTTAAGCGTTGAAGCTCAATTCCTTAAAGTTTACCTAATCAATGCATTGCCTGTCCTCCCTCAGCTTCGTTTTTAAGGCAATTTAAGTTAACAAAGCAGAGTCAATAACCATAAATTACTTCCAGCTTAGTTAATGTAAAATCTGAAAAAACGATAAAAACTGCTAGAAATTTACGCTAAAAAACAGACTTAAAGGGATCATAGACCTAAAGAGCTATAATCTCCGTGTAAATGGAAGATAACTAGGAAATTGATGTTTGGGTTCATAAATGAATAGATTATTCAAGTAAATATGGATTAGGCTATTTAATGTCAAATAATTGCACAGGTGTATATTTTAATGATTCTACTAAAATAGTAATGCAACCTAACCGATAAGATTTTGCATATATTCAAAAGTAATAGAATCATAGTGATGATACTGTATTAATTTATAGCATGCAGAATTACCCTGAAGAATTGCAAAAGAAAATAACTTTATTATAGCATTTCAGGGGCTATTTAGAAACTGATATTAATACTACTATTGATACAACTAATGTGAGTACAATTTATGTTAAAAAATGAATGAAAACAAACCATGTTGTAATGTTTAGGTTCAATAATAAAGTTGTACAAGTTAATTTTAAAGATAATACTCAAATTATCTTAAGTAGTGAAAATAAAGTGGTAACTTTTGTTGATAGACAGGAGGTACGCATAACTTAGCCAATTAGTAAAGCATTAGAAAGTAATAATGCTGAATTTACCAGGAGACTTAGATACACTAAAGATCTTTTGACACAAATGTTGACTCTTAAGAAATAATAGCTTAATAAAATATCTAGATAATACTTATTATAAAATGTTTAAGATAGTGTATAATATGCTAATTTTAAATAAAAATTTAAGTTTCTTAAATTGAAAACTTAGGTCAATTACTCTTAAAATTTGATTAATTAGCATTTTTATGACTAAAAACACAGTTTTTGCAATTCTTCAAATTCCAAAAGCATAAAATACACTTATTATAAAGTTATACTTCTTTGGTTATAAAAGTTAATTAAATGCGTATTATTTACTGGGCGCAAAATGCCAATTAAATAATAAAAAATGAGAAGTAAACCGTTTAATGTAGAAAACTTGCTAGGCTAAGGATCATTTGGAACAGTTTACAAGGGAGTGTGAACTGAAACTAATTAACAAGTGGCAATAAAGTTTTCCTCTCAATAAAAATTCAACCAAATGTTAAAAGATGAGGGAAGTATTCTCTCTAACCTTAGCTCAAAATACATTCCTAATGTTTACTGATAAGGAGTTAACCGTGGAAAACAAATTTTAGTATAAGATTTATTAGGTCAAAGCTTGGAGCAAAGGATAATAGATGAATAATAAAGATTTTCCTGTATACACTTTTTGATAATATTAAAAAGGGTTTTAAAAATTTTGCGAAGTATTCATAGGTAGAATGTCATTCATAACGACCTTAAAGCAGCTAACATTTTATACGGGATTGACTAGCCGAGAAGACTACACCTTATTGATTTTGGACTTTCTACTAAGTACTCTCCAAACTTTTAGAAATATGATAATTATATATTCCGAGGAAATTTAGCTTTATGCTCTACTAATTCACTAATAGGCATAAGATAATCAAAACGTGATGATTTGATTAGCTTAGGCTATTTATTAGTTTACTTATAAAAGGGAACGCTTCCTTGGCTTGATGCTAATGGAGTAGAAGAAGTGTTATTTATTAGAAAACATGTATCAAATTAATCTTTATGTAAAGGCCTGCAACCAATTTTCTATGACTACTTATAAGAAGTATGTAATTTAGATTATAATTAAACAATTAACTTTACATAATGAATGTAAAGAATAAGTTAAAATATAAAAACGATAAGGCAATGCAGAAATTCTTGCATACAATAGAATAAGCTCAGGATGCAATCCTAGTCTAACGAGTACTCAGATGTTACTAATATAGAAAATCCTCCTCAAGTTTCTTTTTCCCGTTAAAAATAAAGTAGCTGTATATTCAACCCAACAACTATAGTTAATTAGGAATATCATATCTAAAGACATCAATACTAACAATTTATATCGATATCTGATATATTACAGATAGAAGACGAAGATAAAACCTGTTAAATTTTCATGCCAGCTTTTAAGAATCCAGAAGTAGTAAGGAGTCACTAAGTCTCTGCCAAGCATAAGCAATCTTTCACTGCTAGCATAAAAGAATTCATTAGTAGTTTACTAAAATAAAAAAAATGAAATAGAATTCTCAGCCCAGCGTTTTAAAAAACTTTGGACTTGGAGGATTCGCTGGGATGTTTGCCACTAGTTGCATTCAACCATTAGACTACATAAAAGTTCAGCTATAAGTACAAGGTGAGGGAGTGAAAGGAGCTCGTACAAGTCCTATACAAATAGCTAAATAGACAATTAAAACATCAGGAGTAAGAACCCTATACAAAGGCTTAGATGCAGGATTAATGCGATAGGCTACATACACAACAGCTCGAATGGGTTTGTTTAAAACAATGATGGATGCTTCTAAAGTAAGTAGTGGGAAGGACTACGTGCCTATGTGGTAAAAATCTATTTTTTCATTGATAGCTGGAGGCATTGGAGCCTTAGTAGGAAATCCATGTGACCTGGCTTTAGTTAGAATGTAGACAGATCATACATTGCCAGAGGCAATGAGAAGAAATTACACAGGAGTTTTCAATGCAGTATCAAGAATAATAAAAGAAGAGGGCTTTTTTAAGCTTTGAACAGGAAGTTTACCTACTGCATCAAGGGCGATGTCGTTGAACTTAGGAATGCTAGGCTCGAATGAATAGGCAAGAGATTTACTTAAGAGTTTGTTTGGAGATTTCAGTTGGATTGATGTTCCAGCGTCTTTGATAGCCTCTATTATATCATGCGTATTGTCTTTACCCTTTGACAATGTTAAGACAAAGTATCAGAAAATGATTGCAAATGAGCATGGAGTTTTTCCTTATAAAAGCTTTGGGGACTGTTTTTCCAAAAGCTTTAAGAATGAAGGATTTTTAGGACTTTATATAGGATTTGGAACATACTTTGCAAGGTGTGGACCGCATGTAGTAATTACATTGCTTACATCGCAGTATTTGAACAGAAGATTTAACTCTTAGATTAAAAGGTAAAACATTTGTTACAACTTGATACTCCAATTGTCCTTTGTCTCATTATTTAAAGCTTAGCCCTGCCTCCGTTTTGGTCTTCAAAGTAATTATGAATAAGAGGGTCACATTAAATTGCCATTAGCACTTATTCTCTTTACACTCTACTTTCTGCAGTGGGTGCTAGTGAAATGAGTCGTTATTAAATGCTTTCAATGTTTAACGAGCAATCTGACTTATCACATACTAATTTATAAGGATTTAGTATAATGTTAATCATGTCTAGATAACTGCTTTGAGTAAGATATCCTACATTGTCCTTGTCAAAAACCTCAAAGGCCAGTTTTAGTTTGTCTTCTAATGATCCTTTGTATAGAACTGATAAGCATATGATAAGTTCTCTGAAATCTAAGTATCCATCCCTATCCTCGTCAAAATGGTTGAAAAGTTAATGGATCCATTATTCGTTTATATACTTCTTTTTAGTAAGTATTTATACAAATTCTTGGCGGTTTATCCCTGTTTCGAATGAATTGGATTGTTTAGCCAGCTCACGCTGGCCTTAGCTGTTTATATTAAGAGTTAATCTATTATTAGTTGATAGCATTGTTCCAATGCTTTGTAGAAACCTCTAAGCCATGTTCTTTCTCTTTTTTTCTAGTATTTTATTGAATTCATTCTGCATCTATTTTATTTCTTATTGAGAAAACTAAGAAACGTGTTGTAACTTAGAAATGATTAAATTTTCACACTCAGACCATTATCGTGCTCTATGTGATCTCGCTTATCCTCTCAATCTCTCAACTCTATTTTCACTTATTTCAACACCTACAGAGTCATACATTAATTGCATTTAAGACTGTATTCTTTGCTCGTTTAGCATACTAGCTATTTATAATGGATGAGTGTTGTCTTTAATCTACTTTTCACATATAAACAGTAAACTTATTACTCCTTTTATCAGTGCTATAGACCCTTCCTAGCATAGCTTAGTTCATAAGAGCAAAGTAGTGTCTATGTCTAGAGTATTAACAAACAGTTAAATCATGTGTTGCAGGCAAAAAAAGTCACAGAAATCTTAAGTTCTCATTGATAGATTCCTTTATAGCTCCGGCATTAAGTGTTGCATTAGTACTGATATAACTGTACTTTCCACATAAAACCCATTTAGTGAATTCCCGTACTTACTCCCTATATAGAAATCTGGGAGCAGTCATTTTTCTATAAGATAGCTAAGCATACAAAAGGCCGAATTCCTATCCATAAAAATAAGTAGCCAGACCACTATATAATTAAGTCCTTGACAATAACCTATGTTTTTATTTCTTACACAAAATGCTCGCAATACTTGTGAAATTGTATCAGTATAGTAGTTTGGCTCTAGCCTTGATAAAAGTTCATTCAATTACCAGCTAAACGTTTCTGGGTCTGTTCGTCCGCTTAGTACATCTCTTTGGATCATTTCCTCGTCTTCTGGAGATACTGTTTGGGCTGCATAGAAATCTAAAATAAGTCTGTGCTCTTGCTTATATTCACATGCTCCTGACCAAGTTAATCAGTCACTTCCTATATGAGAAATTACTCCTCATTTTAAGCTGTTTTCCTCTATAAAGTTTTTGATTCAGTCTATCATTTAATTACAAATTACACAGACTGAGACTTCATTGTTTAGGTATTCTGGTTTAGAATAGATTTATTACTTAAAGTTTATACAGTTTTCACAGTAGAGTTCATTGCAGCGATGGCATTTTTATGGGTTTTGAACTAATAATTTACAATTTTCACAAGAAATACCTCCTATTTCCATTTTATATTATAATGTGAGGTAGAGGTGTGTATAGGTTTGTTATTTATTAGAAAAGTAATTAGCATTCTAGAGCTTTAAGTGCTTAAATTAATAAAACACTGCTTAAAAGCTAATTACAAATACTAACGGAAGTAAACATGTATTAATTATATTATTAAAGTAGTTAAGAATAGCCTAGGAGTATTTCAGGGCAGCTTTTATTGATTCAAAGATAAAATAAGTCGTAAATAAATTAGAATTTATGAAAATCTTAATTAAATAATGATACTTTGAAATCTTCAAACTTTAATTTGATAGAGATATGCTTTAACTCTTTATATATTATCTGCTTATTCTTTTTGTGTAATCTTTTAATATTTCTTAGACTTTTGACCTTTGCTGGAGAGGGAGTATTATTAGGGATAATTTTCATAATTATATATAACGACATTTTAACTTACTTTTAGTTAGGTATATTTGATATAAATAATTGCCTTAAATTAGTATAGAGCTATAAAATTACTAAAATATACATTCTAATACATCTATAGAAATTTTTCAAAATATTACAAATAACTATAGATAACCTAACACTAATTGTAAAATTATAGCAAATAGCATAGTAAATAACTCATAAAATATTAAAAAAGAAATTACAACTTAAATAAAATACATAAAACTAACTTTACCCCTCTTATTAATCAGCTTCATGAATCGAAATACTAGAAATTTAATTTTACTTAACTTCATCTTTTATAAACTTCTGAACCTTTTCTACATTCTGAAATCCTTACACCATTTATCGCTCAGTAGGTAGCTCTTCATAATCATTCAAATCTATTATATTATCGCAATTTGACTGATCAAAATTTCGATTGCTTTCTTATTAATTATTTCCCATTTCTACTATGCTTTATTGTATTTCCTCTGCATTGGGTCTAAAGTAATTAATGATTTAATTAATTACACCCTATCCTTAGTTTATTTCATTCCTGAATTCTCTTATTCATTACTGATATTAAGGTTTTTAGTAATAATCAAGACTAATGCAGCTTTATGCAAACCTTTATACTACATTTGGCAAATTCTTGAATTAATTAGATCTAAAAAACTGTTTCTTTTAGTAAATTACTTATTACAAATTTTCTGTTTTGAGTCACGGAATTTCTCCAGTCAAAAGATAAACAATTAGATATGATAAACTAATCATATCGTCCCGACGAGTTGGTAAGATCTTTTAAATACTAAAGGGGGAAGCTAATGCTACATTTCCACATGATTATCTAACCCTTTACCATTATAAATGTTTCTTGGTCTAAAAATCAATAAATTTAGTTGCCAATCCTACATCAATTAGTCTATATTTATGTTAGTCATTCGCTGTGATGTTCTAAGGTTTTAAATCGTTGTAAATATATCCTATATTATGTAGATCTCTTAGGGCTTTTAACAAAAATTTCCCCAGCTTTAAAACTTCCTTTTATGCTCACAGATTTTTCTTGTTTATTTTATCTTTAAGAGCTGTACCAACATGTTCCATAATGATAAAGTATGAGCCTTTTGTAAATCCATGTCAAAGTACTTTTGGAAAGTATTTTGACTTTAGGTTTTATAGCAATTATCCCTCGTTGTTCTAACTAGTGATACGATTTTAGTTTATCAGCTGTTTTATTACAACTTTCTTATTATTTCGTTAATCAATTCCTTCAAAAACGATTCCTTGCATGCCAGATCCAATTTAATTCCCTTTCTTAAATCTCCTTTTTAGTAACATTTTGTTAAAGTATTATAATAATAGGTAATATCATATTTAGGAAAATCACTGCAGAATGTGGATAAAGCAGTTTATTAAAAATATAAATAGGGATTAATATATCATTATGAGTTCAATTTGCTATTTTTCATTCATTTGACAAGCCTTAAGAAATCAGCAAAACTTATTAATACAGAGCATTCAGATTGTTTATACAGTAACAAATTTAGCCTATTATATGTTGAGCCATAATTGCAACTTATATAACTTTAATACAAACAAAAATAATATCATTTTACCATTAATCTACTATATATTTAACTAACACTAACTTTAATCTCATAATTTTTTCACTTGGCTTTAGCCCGTTAAGCAGATTAAGTGCATAGTTCAAATTAGCTTTAGAAACTTGACTACCTTAACACAATTCTACAGCTTTCATTAACGCTAATTTAGTTACAGTATGCTATTTTCACTCTTAATAAATCTTGAATTCCTAGGCCATTAGAAATGAAGCTTAAAACAACTCAATCAACCTAGCATTTTCACTTTAATGATGACATAGCCACTCCTTTAAAATCTCACAGCACTTGAGGTAAAATAAAAAAGGAAATTGTATACTTTCTGCTAATTCATAGTAAGTCTAAGCAATTACAAACACTTAATCTAATGAAAACAACTATTATGGCCCATTCAGCGATTCAATTTCTTTTAAACTCAAAGCCGGCTCAATATCCAAATGATCTAGCAAAAACGGATGTTTACACATTGCATTAAAACTAAGTCTTTTATTAGGATCTCTTTGAAATATTTTCCTAAAGAAATCCTAACATACAGGCGAAACTTCAAGACGCTCAATTCAGTTAAGATTATTCAGCTTTCTGTAGATAGTAGACTTTAATTCCTCCATTGTTGTAGCTTCAAATGGCCTTTCTCCTGTGATAAGCTCAAAAGCTATGACAGCGACACTTCAGATATCAGCCTTTTCTCTAAACCCCTATTTACCTTCTATTACCTCTGGAGCCATGTATAGAGGAGTGCCTACGTAAGTAGAGCATAGATGTCTTGAGTCTACTTACCTGGCCAGTCCAAAATCTGTTAATTTGCAAACTGCATCTGGAGATTTATCAGATAACAAAATATTATCAGGCTTTAAATCCCTGTGAACTATATTATTCTTCTGTAAAACCTTTAAAGCATTTAAAATTTGACGTAGATATACCACAGATTTCTACTCTCCTATATTTTTCTTATTCTTTAAGTCTCCACCACTGCAGTACTCTAGCACTAAATAATTACAGCGAGTTGTTTCGAAATAGTCATACAATTTCACAATATTCTCATGATTCAAAGGCCTCATTATATATATTTCTCTTTGTAAAGCCTGTCTTTCTTTAGCAGTAGTGATTCTGTCCTTACTAATTTACTTTATGGCGCACAGCTTGCTTGTTTTTAAATTTCTTGCCATAAACACTTTACCAAACGTCCCCTAGCCTAAAGAGTCTAATCGCTGATATTTGCCTACTATTTCATGTTTCGCCATTTAATTAGTTTCTATCTACTCTTCATTAGTTTGGATTATCACTGTTTTTTGCTCCATGTACTCCTTTATTGATTCTAAACTCTATTCTCTGCCGAAGCCTGAATCTTTTACACCACCAAATGGCATTCCGAAAGTATCAGATCCGTAGGAATTAATGAAAAGCATGCCGGATTCTATCTCATTAGCAAGTTTTAGAGCTTTGTCGATATTTTTAGTAAAAATTCCTCCTGATAGTCCGTAGTTTGTATTGTTAGCACGGTGAATCACTTCATCAATAGTCTTGAATTTCATAATTGTGGCAACTGGGCCAAATACTTCTTCTTTTATGAATGTTTGATCATCATTGCAATTTATAAAGACTGATGGCTCTAGAAAATAACCCTTTTTGTCTAATCTTTGTCCTCCATATACACACTCTGCTCCTTCCTGTATTCCTGACTTTATGTAATTAAGTACCTTGTCTAATTATTACTGAGATATTTAAGGGCCTTATTAGGTTTTAGGGTCAAAAGGATCTCCTACTATACGATTTTTGGCTATTTCTACAGCTTTTTCAACAAATTAGTCAAAAATTGACTCTTATACAAAGATACGAGAGCCGGATATACAGGCTTAACCTGCGTTAAAGTACACTGAGCCTATAGCCATTTAAACGGCTTAGTCTATATCAGCATCTTCTAGAACAATACTAGGTGATTTGCCTCCTAGTTCCAAAGATACCTTTTTCAGATTATTCATACCAGCTGCTTGCATGATTTATTTTCCAGTACTCGTTGAGCCAGTAAACGATAATTTCTTTACATTTTTTGACAGAGTTAAATATTTAGCAACTTCTAGGTCATTACTAGGAACAATGTTGACAACTCCTCTAGGTACTCCGGCTTCATTTAATAACTAACCTAAAAACAGTGCACTTATAGGCGTTAATTCTGACGGCTTTAATACCATAGTAGTCCCGGCAGCTAGAGCAGTAGAGACCTTAGCAGCAGCCATTAGAAACGGGAAATTTCAGGGAGTGATTAGCCCAACTACTCCAATTGGCTCATATCTAGTATAACACAACTGCTTTCCTAATTAAGGAATAGTTTTACCATATTACTACCCAGCATTTCGTCCCATGAAGTCAAAATACTTAATTCCCAAATTCGCAGACATAAAAGAAGCCTGTGTAATAGTCATTCCATTATTCAAAACATCTAATTCATTTATTTTATCCCTGTTTTAAGCAATTAATTGAGATATTTTAAGTAATAAGTTTTAACGATCACTTATACTATAGTTCCTCCATGGCCCTTGAAATGCTTCCTTAGCACTATCAATTGCAATTTTCATATCATCAATAGTAGCTGATTATACCTAGGAAATTATATCCTCAGTAGCAGGGTTAATAACATTAAAGGTTTGCTTATTCATAGAATCTACAAATTTCCCATTTATAAAGAGTTAATTGGGAACGTTTTTATTAAGAACTCTAATAAGTTTAGCTGCCATTTTTGTATTTATAACTATCTAATTGAAACCAAAGGTTGCTTTTTAGGGGGTTCAGGAGTCTCAGTTTAAACGTTTCCTGTTGAATCTCGGGAAGCTTCTAATATAGATGTATGCCTTATTCTTTTTTAAGGTGTTGGAGATAATCTAGATCTTTTTTGATTAGTTGTCCTAGGAGTTCGGGCTGATTTTGCTTTTAGTTCCTTTTAACTTCCTAACGTTGAGCCTTATGAGCTTATACTTCTTTATAGCATTGAATTCATTTTCCTAAAAGGTGGCACTAGTTCTTTCACTTCTAATATTTCCTCATGAGCATCAATAAACTCGCTTTTATTCAACGCTTGTTTGATTTTCAAAGAAACTCTAAGACCTTAATTTTTATCATTTTTCAGTAGTTTTTAAAGTGTAGAGTAATCTTAAAGTTCTTTTAGCTTCAGTCGAAATTACGCATTTTCAGTACTACATATATATCTACTTCTGTACAATTGAAGCTTTAAATCTCGATTGCTTAGTGACTGTAGAACTCTATGGTTAAAATTCAGCTTGATGTAATACTAAAACCCATCAGTTTCAGTTTATACAGCATTTTGAGTCTACCCTTCAATCTTTTGATTATTTATTACTCCAAATGACCATCTAACAAAGTATCATGTATCATTTCTAAAGCCTTAAGTTTGATTGATAGTAAGTTCAACTTCCCCTTCCTCTAAGTCTTGGTTTATAACTTCTTTGAAGATAGATAATTCCTCTGGGGCTAGTTCTGGAGGTATTTACCAAGGATTTAGCCTTGCCATTTCTAGCTCCTCTGCTCTTGTCTTATGTCTAACTACAACGTTTTTGTAAGCCATGGAGCAGTCCCTCATTCCTTTTTTCAGGGCATCCATGGATAATGACTGAAAATCTTCCTGGTATTTATGGCAAAGTTATATCAGTTCTGTTAATCTTTCCTGCCTTTCAGTTTCTCGCATCCAGGTTATATCAGGTGGTATTAAGGGAGGCTCAGAATACTGAATTTTTTTACCTTTTATCAACTTTTTTTGCAGGTTTTAGGCTCTTTGCACCTTTTGAAACAATGGCTCTGCTCTTTGAGTAAATCCGTTAGTTTTTAAGTATCTATAGGCCTCTCTACAGTCTTCTATTACCTTGTTTAATTACACGTATTCTGGTGACTTTTAAAGGGTCTATAATTCTCTCTATGTAAGTGATTTATTCTTCAATTATTACTCTTCTAATAAACTCATACCAGGCTCCTATGATAACTCTTATTAAATTATCTAAATATGCTTATTAAGCCTGAAATCAGACTCATCTTAGCTCTCAATAATAGCTTATACGTTATTCATATACTCCCTTACATTTTTCCTATACATTTCTATACTAAGATCTCCCTTATCAAGCTATTCTAGTACATTTTTTAGCTGATTATGCAACAATTCAGCTATCATTTAATCCTCCCTCAACCTAGCCTATGTTATTTCATATTTAATAACTTAAATTGATGTAATGGATTCATAGTCATAATCAATGTCCACGATCTCAGCATCAGTGTTTTCTTTTGCTACTGTCCTACATCGACTTAAAATTCCCTATTTCAAATTTTCAAGCAGTTTTATTTCATCCTTTATATTAGATTCCCCCAGTGGATCAATTTATCCTGATTTCAATTCCTTTCACATACGGTCTAAATCCTCATTAATCCCTTTAATTCTCTGCCGGGATGTCGCGTAGAATGCGCTAAGGTTTTTAACTGAGCAGTCCATTTTGTTATCACTTTTTAGTATTAAGAAAATCAAATCTATCCGTAAAGTCCAGCTCTAGGTCAGATTTTAGTTTTTCCTTGATTATTTCCTTGTAGTTTGCGAACTTCTCTGGGTAGTACTTCTTGTAGATCTTCAGGACGATTTGCTCCTTCTCACGTCTAGTCACTCCACTTCCTGCTGTTACTTGGTCGATTCCTTATAGAGCATTACGGATTTCAGACATCATTTGGACTCGTTTACGGGATATTTTATAGTCTGATCTGATTCTAACATCATCTGCAAATCTTATCCCACTTTTTTTCTGTATTTCCTCAGATTTTCTTTGCTAAATTGCTGTAGGGTTGTAATTGTTATATGCAGTGGAAATACTTTAGAGTAATTATTTACTAGGGTAGTGTATGCTTTATAAGTACCAATTTCATTATTATTCCGGGAGAATGCCAAAGGTAATTGATGTTCCTATAGCAAATCCTAGAGAGAATTTCCATATAAACCTCATTTTTTCCTTATATAACTACACAACTTAGTAAAATCTAGACGCTTTATATAAATATGCAAAAATAACCTTTTTACTACAGAAAAAGTAAGGAAGCTTAGAGAGTAATTTATATACAGATAATTATACAACAGCCATGAACCCTTCCAATGGCAGCCTAGCATCTCGCAGCAATTACAATCTAAAAGAGAATAAGAGGATATTTAGCAAGATCAGATAAATATTAATAAGACAGACACCAGCTAACTTTTAGTCAATCTCCAGGCGAACTATTACGCTTAAAATTTACTAGAATCTACAAAAAAGCAAAATTTGATTAAATTTAGTTCGAAAACTTTTGTGCTTCTTTAATCCAGGCCACTTGAAACATGCACAATACCAGAAGAGTCTATAAATTTCATAGATTTGCAATGTACCACATCGCCGCTATATAAATCCAGTGGGCCTGACGAGCGTATTAACGTCGCAAACATGACAAACCTATAATGACTCTATAAAGAGCAGTTTCTACGATTTAATCAGCCTGGAGATCATACACCAATACTAAAATTTTTAAGTACTACAAATAATTGATATAATTTAAACTGAAAGGAGATCCCAGAGAACTTTTAAGGACAATTAACCCAGTAGAAGCATCTTTAATAGACAAAGCTAGTAATATCCACGTGAGATTCAGACTAGGAGGAGAGACATTTCCTCCTTTGATATACTACAAAATGTATGTCAATACAGGATTATGCGATATAAACTCATTTGCTCCAAGAGACTATACAACAGTTAGAAAGGTTTCATAGAAAACAACAATCAATATGACTTTTCAGGGAGAGGAGGCAAAGTAAGTGGTAGATGGTTGGTATGAAAGATTTGATAATAACGGCTGGAGACCTATAACTGATAATATAATTATGCCTTTTGATAAGGTAGAGTTACAAAGTGCAAGCAAGCCTGTTACCTTTCATTATGATAAGCTGAAGAGAAAAGAGTTGACCGCTAAGCAGAGAAGGCAGAAGAAGCTGAGGTGGCTCAGGAAACTGTATGCTGATGCGAAGAAACAAGAGGAAATGGAGGAAAAGTAGAATGATTCTATTGAAAACTTGTTGTAATAAACTTAAGAAAGCAAGTAAAGTGATGATAATCCTTTTGAGGATGATTAACTTATGGAAATGAGTGAAGATGAATTTGAGAGTCATGTTAATTAGTTGCTGGAGTGGTCAGAAACTTTAGATTTTGATAATTATTTGCAGCATTGGTGGCAAGTTGCTACTTCTGCGCCTAGTAATTAAATTGGAGATGTTCTGTATCAAAATGAGGAAGAGGAAGTAATACTATAGTTAATTTTTATACATTAAAAATAATTGGAAGGTTTTAGTTATATAGGAGATGTGAGTAGATATTATGTTTCATTTTATTAAAAAGTAGTAATTTAAGTACTAATTCTAGTCTTTTAGAGAAGCTAGAATAAAGGTAATTTTATTTCTGTCTTGGAACTCTGGCCTTCTAAACACTACTGTTTAAATGTTTTATACTGTTAATTCGTTAGTTGAAGCTTCTCGAATTAGACGTCTTTTAGCTATCTTTCTTTATCTTATTGTATTATTAGATGATACTTCTTGTGTTAAATGTCTTTAAGACCTCCTTTTTTATCTTCTTTTCTTTTATGCTTTGTTTCTACATACAGTTTAAATTTTCATATTTTGCTTGGTAGATTAATAGATTTATTTAAATCTATTAATTCAAGCTATATAATTAGGTTCACTAGAATAATCTAAAGATGTAACATAATTAAAAAAGTCTAAAAAGACTTTATTTAATTCTTAGCATAGGTTTATCCCACTTATAGATTACTTGATTTATAATTATCTAGAAAAAGAATCACTTAGTAGCCATGGTAAACTTCCCTTTTATAAGTAAATCAAGATATAGCAAAGACTCATTAGATCATCTCTTGGAGATGGACTCAAATAGTTCATTAAATTTGCAGATGAGAAATAAACATTTCCCATAAATTTATAAATTACTTATTATTATTTAATGCCCGCCTCATTTTTAAACTTATATGCGAGGCTAAAATCTATGAGTCTATAGTGCTATTTCCTTCCAGTCCTTTTTAAAATATTAGATGGCTTTAAATCATTATGTGTATAGCCTATCTAATGCAATTCCTTTAAAGCTTTTAAAATATAAATGGCTAATTTTAAAACATCTCTTATAACTCATTCATTATTAGGTTCAATTACATCTTTTAAACTTTCTCCAAATAACTCCATTGCTATCAGTTAATTATCCTCGTGCTTGCCTTTTCAATAAATTTAAGGAGTAAATCTAGATCTTAGCTTTTCTAAAATCTTTGCTTCCTTTTTTATCAATTTGTTATAATCTTTTGAATTAGAGAATTTGAGGGCTACCAATTTGTTATTGTTTTGTAAATCATATGCCTTTGTAACAGTTCCTTAAGTACCTTAGCCAAGTATTTTTTTTTGTGTTATAAACCGATCCCCGATCAACATTTTTGTTTTTATAAAATTTTATCAATGATCCACTCATTTGCATTTCAATTAAGTAACGAATTTATCTAATAAGTATATCAATTTTGTACAGTAAAAGTACTATAAGTACTACTAAGACTCTCTAACAAGTTAAAAAAAATGATATCAATATTTTTTGTGTAAGATTTATATTTGTACTCTTTTCTTATTAATTATGCTTTGAATTTATAGAATAATGACTGGAGTAATAAAGATTATTCATTTTAAGCTTTATAGAAAGTCTATTAGATAATTAAACTTATATTAGGTATATAGGTTATTCAATCTGATTAAATTTATTTTATTTATTTATATTGAAGCTATATTTTACGGTTTTATTTAAGACTTTAAAGTGATTATCTATATAAAGATAATTCCAGTGCTATATTTACGATAATCTATATAACTGATTCTTGACTAATCCTAGTAAAATATAATAAAAAAATGTTTTAATCTATTCAGGAGGAAGAACTTATAAAGGAAATAACAAAGCCTATTAAGTAAGGTAAGAACCCTTATAAGCTTCACAAAATTCTAAGTTATAGCAAATAATTTATAAAATATCAACTAAATAAGCTTACAATTACATCTAAAATAGCAAAAAAGTTTTCAATTAGTATATTCAATTAGATTCAATAAAATGAGACATAGCTGTAAGATAAGCTATTTTTATACAAAATAACCAAATCATAATTAGATGCAATTGAATATTTCCTCACCAGAAATAATTAATTAGACTTAAACCAATCAATACGCAATTTAGCCTACCTGCTTACAAAACTAGACTGGTCATCTAATGAGAAAATAATAAAAAAGCTTAATAAAGTATTCGAGGATAAAGAATATTGAGTAAATGTGCTAATTCCTCTATTAGACATTTAATGCCAAATAGGAATAGCAGATAATACATATTTTGACAACCAATACAGTACTCTTCTAGTTAAATTACTACAGAGCATTTCTAATAGTGCTTAGGACATGTACTAACGCATGTTCTCCTAATTAAGAATATCTATCATTATAAGCAAATGAGACTTAAAGAGTGCTTTTAATTCCGCCATTATAATAGCAAAGTAAGCTTTAGATATAATAGCGGATTCAAGTATAACAACTAATATTTCAACACTGAACAATTCTTTGCAATAGCTTAAACAAGACATATACGAAACCCCAGAAATCCCCTTTAAGTCTGAAAATAGCCCATTAATCTTCTCTCCTAGCAAAATAATCTAAAAGATGTTTGACTACGAAGAAGCATCTAACATTTTACTACACGAACCAAAAGCAAAGCAATTTCCTTACAAAAATAAAATACTAAGTGACTCATCCTATGAGCTTTAAAAATACTTAACATTTGTGTCATCAGACGGGCTAATATCAGAACAAACCTCTCCTAAGCACATTTAAAAGAACAAGCATGAAACAGTTTTAAGTAATAAAATGTTCTCAACCTAACATATTAAGTAGCCTTTCAACGGCAGCTTCTACATTTCCTCCAGTGGCTTGCAATGCTTGCAGATCAGCTTCTTCATTTGTGAATCCCATATCCTTTAGTTATTGCAATTGGTTAGCGTATGCTTCTCTAGGATTGGCGACTGACGGTGTAGTAAATGATTATTATCCAGTCTGAGGAGTTCCTTACATACCTCCCATCATATTCATTAACTGGCTCAGATCAGGTTGTTAAGTTTATTACCCTGGTTATCCTGGTTGTCCCATTCCCCCCATACCTCCCATACCGCCCATACCGCCCATGCCGCCCATTCCTCCCATTCCACCTGATCTCATCATCTGCATCATACTTCTCATTGCTTCTGGGTTTGACAACATTTAACGCATTTGAGGATTCTAGTCTACCATTTGTCGAAGCATTGGGTTTTAGTTAATAGCCATTTCTAGAAATTAAGGATTTTATAGCATTTAGTCCATCATCTGTTGCATCATTGGATTACTCATCATTTGATTTAGCTAATTAATATCCATGCCTCCCATACCGCCCATACCTCCTCCTCCCATTCCGCCCATGCCTCCTCCTCCCATTCCGCCCATCATTCCCATCAAACTATTCATATCCATCCCACCCATCGGATTAGCCGTAGTATTAGCTCCGGTGGGATTCTGTCCAGCTGGTTGATTTTGAGTACTAGGCTGTGTAGTTGCAGTAGGTTGAGAAGGTTGGCTCTGTCCCTGATTCCCTCCGCTTTTAACCATATGCATTGTACATCCTTCTGATACTCCTAGGCTCTCAAGGCTTTGATCATCTTTTAAAATTTTTCCTTTAAAAACCAGTCTCTGCTGCTCTGCAGGAACTTAAGTTGATTCAGAAATTACTTACTTTAAGTCTAAAACAGTTCCGTTCGGGTTTGCCTGGACTGAGATCTGACCTCCAGCTGCAGTTGTTTTAATGTTTAGGGAGATAGTAGAACCTTCCATATTTAATTATTCAGAGTAAATACACTGTATTTAAAGAGATGATTATCGTATAAATTTTGGGTATGTTGTATTTTGGTCAACTGTTTTCTGTGATATGAATTAGTTAGGCCATTATTTTAGTATAATTTTAGATTAATAAATAACCTAATTAGTATTCAGCTTATAATTTCTGGCTTCACCCTCTAATAGCTCTAGCTGGTCTTTAGTGTCATGCAAGTAACTTTCTAAGACGGATATCTATTTGTATAGAAGTTCAAGCTTATCTGAATAATTTTCAGTGCTGTTTGCCGCTGATGAATCATCACATCTGAATTAATCTATACTATCATTATTTGCATCATTTTCCTAATTTGCTAGTAAGCTATCTATAAGTTAATCCTAGTCAAATTCATTTTAATCCAATAAAATTTAGTCGTCTACTTGGAACAAACTTTTTTATTAGTTTGCATGATGACAATTAAAGTACTTTTTGCGTATTGTCCCATAATATCTACTTTTAATCTCATCTATTGGCTTGCCAGGAAGTTTTTCTGAAATCTTTTTCCAATTTCCACCTATTTCAGTATACGCTTAAACAATGATTTAATCTTCCTCTTCAGTTCAACTAGTTTTTTTCAGCTCTGTATTATATCTTGTTTCCCAGCGCCTTTAAACACTCCTGGCTGTTCGATTTTATAAATGTTAAGCTATTTACTTCCAATTTTAAGAGTAAAGTTAAACCAGATTTTCTAATTATTCATCTTCTTCAATTGTTCAAACATTTTGCCGCTTACTGGCTGGAAATGATGCACTTTGCAAATTATCAGGTTATTAAAGATCCAATAATGTGCTTTAATTTGCTATCACTTCATTAGCTGGTTATTCAGTTAGTTTTGTTGAAGCAGCCGTTTTTCTATCCCAACCTTTAGACTCTATTGAATCTTCTTTATGGCTACAAGAGTTTTATAGTATTTGAAAATCTTAAGTAAAGTCAATATTTTCAAGAGCATTTAAGAAATCGTCCATTATCTACTAATATGTCATATTGGGATTTTAATCCTTTAAGCTTGTTATTTTTGATGAGTCAAAACGTATATATTATTCGTTATTTCTTCCAATCAAAATGCACAATTGTTAACTTAGAATGATTAATCTAATCTATTATGTTAAGCTAGAGTATAACTTCATGATTAAGACATTCCTAGTCTAAAGTAACCTCTTTATCATGCGTAGTTCAAGAGTTTAATAAAATGATGTAAAAACGGATAATTTTTGGTTAAGCTGAGAATTAAAACGCATTTACATAGGTTTGATATTGCCTTAAGCGAGCATATAATAAGCACCTTTATTACATATAGAGTAATTGCTCAATTAATTCCTTTGCTATCATATAACATCGTAATCTTATATTAAAGTCAAGCTTATGATTATACAGCTTATTCTAAGTCCGTGATTAAATATGCTTAATTAAAACAACATAATAACAAAATTAATTGTGACAATACTAAAAACAGTTATAATCATAAATACTCTAAAATCTAGTTTATTTCTAATACAAAGCAATAAGAATTTCTAGAAATAAGAAAAAGCCATTTCTAAAATTATTTATGCAACTTTAAGATTAAGTACAACCTTTACTAGAGCTTGATTTTTTACCTTAAGGTCCTTTGATATACAAAATGCCTGTTCCATATAACATTCCAAGTTGAGCAGATGAAGTAATGTGAAACATGGAAGCTGAAATGATTCTATACGTTGATTAGCGGGGAGATCCAGTTTTACACGACTCATAAGTATTACCTTAAGACGTAGATAGAGATCCTGGGCTATAACTTCTTTGATTTGCTTTTGCTGACTATGAATAAGGAGGAATTATTTATAACTAACTAATACCTTCTTCTGATCACTAAAGAATTGTTATATCAGCACTTAATACATAATTTACGTTTTTGAAGCTATAAAGAAATGGAATAAAGATGAAAATGCCTATTTATAGGCTCATTTCTCATCATATGTCAATTCACTGGTTTTTTGAGTCAAAAATTGCAAGACTTATGAGTTATGAAAGTTTGTTTGAAATTTGCGATGAAATTAGTCAGGCTATTAAGCCTAATGTTGATATGGTAAAATTAATCAGTTTGAAAGTTATGATAGGCTTATTTAATGCCTACCTATATTTTACATTATACCTATAGCACTGCTTTGTTTGTCTTTTATATCTTAAATGTTTGTTGTATATACTATTATAGCAGGCATTTTAGTTAAATTGCTTATAGAATGGCTAACAAAGTACTTAAAAAGCTAGTACTAAGTTTAATGTGGGAAAATTTATACAAAACTAAAAAGTTTTATTCAATAGTATGATTTCTATCGAAAGGGAATTTATCCAAGAGTTGGCCCAAATGGATTATTTATTGAGCTCTACTCTTTACTTTAGTTTAATTAAGTTTTAATAGTTTATCCTCTGATTTTAGTGATATATACTATTTTCCGATAGTTATGAATTTTATCCTACTATATATTGTATTTTTTATTATGCACTCACTAATATACTCTAATCAAAACACAAATTTATTGGTAGTGTAATAATTATGTAAAACTTGAACTATTATTCTAATTAACTATAAAATGGATAGAAAATACTATTTTGAAATACAAAAATAAATCCAACCATACCACTTACCAGTTATGGCATTTAGCGGTTTTGTAGCTTTTATCTATATAATACTTTAGCCCTAAGACCATGGAAACTTAAGACTGGTGATTACACAGAACAGAATCCCTTTAATGTTAGGACTACTATCATTAATACTATTTTACTCATTTGAAAGCTATACAATGCTTCACCTTTGCCAGCTAAATTTATTCTCAACCTGTAAGTTTATAATTCATCATTTAATTACAATAGCAATATTTACTAGTTTTATAATTTTCAAGGCTTATAATGTAAACACTTTGTAAGTTTAATCAGATTGGCCATATTTTGGCATGGAGTTACTAATGTAGGCTATTACTACAGTCATTATATAATGCACGTTGGTTGCTATTGATACTTTATAAGTTCAGTATTTGCTGTATGTATGGCCTTCTGGCATATTTTTAATACAAAAAGCAAACTTACCAGAAGATTTTTAATACGTGTTTTAATCTTATGCAGCTTACTAATATTAAATAATGTATTTACTCCAGAACTAGCCAATATGTGTAAAATAGAATAAGAAACAAACTTATATGCCCTATCATCCCTTCACCTGCTCATTTTAATCCTCCAACTAAGTTTCCTTTTCCGTAAGAACAAATCAAATCTTCTTCCCTTTAGATAAAAATTACTTAAAAAATGTGACTTTACTTACCGATTCTGGTACTTACTATAATATTTTGGTTCACATATAAAAAATCCTATCTAAACAAGCGTCATTCATTTGTAACGAATAAACTGGGATAGAGGTCAGGGCACTACTGGGATAAAATAACCCCATACTCCACTGCTCACTGTTCAGTAAGTTTTAGTCAGATATGCCGTAAATCAATTACTTCTTTCCTCTAACTAAGTGCTTTACAGTGTAAGATTTGCCATATATGCACTCATTACACCTGCTCTAGATCCGCAATTTCATGCAAGCCTATTTCAGTTTCTGGGTTTAAAGATTATAATAAGCATTATTGGGCCGATAATTATATACCAATTGATTATAAATGCATAGGCTGCAATGTTCTATGTGGTAGTGTATATTAAGAATAATCATTATCTTGTATGTGGTGCCAAGCCACAGTGCATTAACGATGTTAGTAGTATATAGAGGACTATTGTGACTTAGGGTAATTAAAAAGATTCATAGTACCTCCTGTATGCGTAAATGAATAGAAAATGCAAATTGAGCCTGGAGATTTCTAGCCTGTTGTAGTTGTAGTTAATAGTAAATCAGGAGGGTAGATAGGACTGTAGTTACTTATGGCGTTTAAAAGATTATTAAACCCAGTACAAGTAATTGATATAGTATAGGAAGGACTGATAAGGCTGGATTGGTTTAAAAACATAGAAAATTACTGTATTTTAGTATGTGGAGGAGATGGTACTGTGTCTTGGGTTCTAAATCACTTATATTCAGAAAATAAAAAGAACAACACCCCTGCTATAGCAATTCTACCTCTAGGCACAGGCAACGATTTATCAAATATTTTCAACTGGGGAAAAGGTGTAGATTCCTAAATCACAGAAGTCTGGGAAGACTTAAGACACTTTTTAGAGAAAAAACTAAGAAAAGTAGGACGAGCCTATACAGTATCCCTTGATAGATGGCAGGTTACAATCAAATCATAAAAGCACAGAAAAAGGGAAATTCTATGCAACTATATAGGACTTGGCCTTGATGCAAAGGTAGCCTACGATTTCCACACTCTCAGGTAAAAGCAACCTAAACTTTTCATAAGCCGCAACATAAACCGACTTATATACACAAATCTGGGAACAATAGAGCTCTTCACTCGAGTATGCAAAAACTTAAACTAACGGATCCAACTGCATATAGACAACAAAAAGGTAAAGCTAGGATACTGCGAAGGCCTAGCAATTCTTAATATACAAAGCTTTGGGGGTGGAGCCTAAGTGTGGGGTTAAACAGAAGACGATGTATCAGACATCTCTGAACTGAACTCAACTTATCAGCCATATATACACCCTGCTTACAATGACGAACTAATGGAAATAGTTACCTTTAAATCAATCTTCCATCTGGGAGAATGCATGATTGGCTTATCCGACGCCACTAGAATAGCCTAAGGACGCTAAATTCGAATAGAAACGTAAGACACCATCCCAGTATAAATAGACGGAGAGCCTTTTATGCTTCAAGGACCCGCACAGATCTAAATAAAATGACATGACAAGGTACAAATGCTATCTAACAAGCTAAAACAGCACTAAATTGTAGGAAAGAAAGCCATAAGCGTCATAACTAAGGCTTTAACTGAAAATGTAATTGACAACAATCAGCACGATATACTTGTACGAGAGATTATGAAGAAATGTCGTCTTTAGCCTAACTAATCATCTATTTCATCTTCCTCGAATTTCATAGGTTGATAATCAGGAATCGGTCTAAACTTCAAATTCCTTAGTTCCTTCTGCTCGTCCTGATCAGCTGGTCTGTGGTAAATCCTTTCGTTTATAATCCTACGCCTCCATGCAGCCGATTTCAGTACCTTTTCAGGCTCATCTTCCACTAAAGCTGAAAGTCCAAACTTAAATACCAACAACCCGTGCTCCAAGGCCATAAAAATTAACCATTTATAGTTCTCATTGCTCATATCAAAAACATCTGTAGTAAATATTAAAATAGAGGTGTTAGTAAGAACACCAGCAAAGGAAATGAATTGTATGATTGAGAACCATATTCCTAGAGTAACAGCTGGGCCTGGGTAGGGTCTACGGGTCAAATAGCACAATTTCCACGCATCTACGCGAATTTCTATCAGTGTTAATATTAGAGAGCAGATGGGGACGAGAGGAAAGGCTACGGAGAACATTACCACATATCCGTAGTCCACTATAACCTCCATATAATCATCAAAGGGAGTCTCGTAGTCATATAGTTTAGATTACCCTTCTGCAGATGTCATAGTTGTCCTTACCTAGTGGTCTTACTGCATATCTTAAAGCTTTCTTCTTTCTTTGTATAGGTTTATCGTACGGATTATCACCGGCATTCCTAGTTCTATTATATTAGTGGCAAAGTTAACAAAATATATGAAAATTAGCTGGATGGAAAGCTCAGCCATACAGTTTGAGTTGACACAGGTTTCCATATAGCGCTTTCCGAAGGCTATGTAGAATAAGGAAGAGTAACTGTTGAAGAACTGGAATAAGAACATTTTGACAGCCAGGGAATTCGCGTATTTCGACTCTGTTTCATGGTTTTCCCAGTTGTTCAGCCATTTGGCCACTCTTTTGTATATAAAGTTCAAAATTTTGATCTGAATTGCATTTATAAAGGCACGGTATTTCACGTATTCACTCTCTTCTCCCACACTTGTAATATAGGTATAAATTGCTATCAAGCAGGCTACTACTATACCAACAAATAACATAAATGTACTGAAAGTCAGGGATTTTTTAAACTGTTCCCAGCAGTTACTAGTAGGAATCTTAATCACTTTTCCGGTAAGTTAATCTTTTACATATTTTCCCTTGAATTGAGGTCTTTAAGGCTCGAATTCAAGTATTTTAGTAGTCCCCCATCTCCACACTAAGGTGTTCTGTTAACGAATCCATAATTAATCTAGCATTGTGGATGAAATTGCTAGGAAGATTGAAAATGAGAAAATAGAAATCTCAGATGCAGTCATTCAGGTATTATGATCTTACAAATCATCAAAGACTTAGTTTATTACAAAGGCAGCAATTCCTAATACAGCTGGTAAGATTAGCCACATTGCGTAGAAATTCAGCCAACCAAAGTATAGAGCTATTCTACCACCAAAATATCTTCTAATTTTAGTTAAGTCCTGTGATTTAAACAAAGCTTTTAGAGACCCCCAGTTAGCCCTTAGTCATAGTAGTTACTAAGGCTTATGGAGAGGATAATGGCCTAGTATGATACCCTAGTTGTACAGCAATTCTAAGTCTAAAAACTCATTCACCATATCCAGTATAAGTCTAATCTTATCAGTGTACAAGAAATGGGATCCATTCTTCCTGGCTTCACTGTCTTTTAGTTTCTTCTCAGTCACAGAATCATACATAACAAACTCATCCTGTACATTAGAGGCTATATAATAAGACAGTAAACTTGACTCTTATCCGGGATCTCTTTCAAAAGAAGCATAAGGCATAGTCTCACTGAATCCTTTTTTCTCCTCTCCCTCTAATCTAGTCAATTGTAAGGGATAATCTTCAATATCAGCTTAAATTTCATAGTTTTACTCAGTACTGCGAATCTTCATAAATAGCTCGTCGTTATCTCTGCTGTAGAACAAAAACACTTCTAGCTTTAAAATGTTCTCAAAACCAGCTACTATAGTTTCTAGTAGAAATCGCAAAAATTCCCTACGTTTGCAGCCTTCCTCATGGTTTACTCGGAATTCATCCCAGGCTTCCCTTAAACCTTTTTATTAGTGGAAAACTTCTAATTCTTGCTTTGTTGACCCTGCATGAAGCTCAATTCCACCAGTTCAGGCATTTGATGATTGACGGGCCAATACTTTGAAGACTTAAAAAAAGATGTCTCTTGCTTAGGTTATATCTATTACTTTGTCTAGATCAACGGAAGAATTACCTTTCTCACTATAGGGATTTGGAAAGTATAAAATATAGTGAAATTTTTCATCATCAATTGTAATTTCATCGCTGTAAGGTTTAAGTAAAGCCTCTTATGACATATTTATGGTAGATGTTGAATTAAATTTTCAGATATTTTAGAAATTTATGTACTAAGTTTATAAGGAGGCTAAAATTATATACAGCATATACCCAATAATATAATTTAATACACAACTGCTTTTTACATAAACTATCAACTTTTTAACAAATATTATATAAACTAGCCTTACTACCTAATAAAGATTTGCAAGGATGATACTCCCCAACTAGCATCACATGGATCAGAATCAATAACAGCTCCTATACTGATGGTTAAGTCACTTTGAGTATGCGGGAAATTAGCTTCTATTCTCGATGTGAATCTAGCCTCTGCAGTTCTAGTTCCACATACATTAATGCCTCTTGATGCCTACCCAGCCCTATAACTATCAGTCCACAGATACTCAAATTATCCCTCTGGGCCAATATCCGCTTACAGAAACGCCGTTTCCCCTGCCCAATTATCTATAAAGTGAAAAGTTGCTAAAATCTTTATTTCAGTGTGAGTCGGAATGCTAGAAAACGCCTTTTATGTGGCTCCTCCTGCAAAATTACAGTAACCTCCTAATAAAGTAAGATAACCGCATTAAGAACTGAGATTATTAGTCCATCCTCTAGGATTCGAGAAATCTTCAGTATGTACCAGCTGCCATTAGGAAACTCCCCCTAAACTGAATTAACCATTTACACCCAAACTGCGGCCCTGCAATAAACTAGCATCTAAACTAAGTTATTCATTAGAGTAGTTTAAGAGATTATGATTTTGTATTTACAAATTAAGCCCATTTTCATTCATTCCGAGCAGAGCTGGGCTGGGTTAATCAAAAACAATAGCTGAGTCAACTCCATTAAGGATCAAAGAGCTGGCTTGGATTGCCTACTCAGATTGCACAATAACAAATATATGCATGAACATACTAGCCATTTTCTTCTAAATTATTCTTAAACGCCGGCTAAAATTTAATATGTCAGATAGATTAAGTAGTTCTTACGGATTCCAGTCCCCTATTTACCAAACTCCCTATAGAACGGATGACTCGTCAATATACAGGTAAAACACTACTTCTCATGTATTACAGCCTAATTATCCTTAAAACTAATAATACACACATGCGTTAGGGATTGAGTCTGATAGTTATGATTACTCAATGGACACCTTTAATTCTTCAAGAATGACAGGGCAAGATCAGTCTTTAAAGGATAATATGCAGAGGAGTTAGACTTAAGTTGTGCCTTAGAATATAGGGCATGTTTTATCACCCAGGTAAGATGCTGGTATAAAGAGATCATAGACTGATTTACATAATGAGAAACATGTTCTAGCAGCTTAGGAAAGTTAAGTTGGGGAGGATGATTTAAAATATAATCCTTTAGCTCCCTAAGCATAGCAATATCAAGAAGTAATACATGAAGAGATATAAAGGGAAACAATGCCAAATAGTGGGTATCAAATTGATATTCCTAATGATGCTTATTAAATATTAAATAACGACGAAATAGAAATATACAGAATTGGACTGTTTGTTAATATCCTACTGCATGAATACAATATACATAAGGGATATGTTACTAATGATTGGAAAATGCTGTATAACTATTGATATTGCAACATATATACCGTGGATCTATTCAATTCCTAGTAGCTTTACAAGAAAAAGCCTATTGATTATAGGAAAATAATGATGTATGGAACCCTTACCTCTCAAACTCAAGCTAGACTATATGGAGGATAAGCATGAAGTTCTTTTAAAGTTGAAGATGAAAGGGAAAAGGTTATGGAATGGTTATAAAGCCTAGACCCAGCTGACGTAAATTATACACTTTGGTTTTATTTTATAGGAGGATATAGAGATACTGTTGTTTTAATTGAAAACAAACTAGATGAGTTTAGAAGACGATAAAGAAGGGGAAGATAAAG
>CAKKTI010000216.1:0-30782 GCA_920105805.1 Condylostoma magnum
ATAAAAGCATCAAATATAAACTAAGATGCAATTTAGCAATAAGACCCTGTAAACAACTAAGTAATATTCCAGTACAGCAACCCAGAACAGTAGCTAAAAAAACTTAGAGTAATATGTACAATTGCTACAAGAAAAAAGAAAAGGAGGAGCTGTATGAATCTTTAAACACACATTACTAAAGCCTAACTTCCCAACATAACGATACACTGCATTAATTATACCTAAAAAAGAAGGAAAATGAAGAACTTTACCGATAGAATAAAATGCATGTAAGACAGTTAGCAAATGTTAATAGAGATTCAGCAGAAACCTAATCTTACCGGTCTCACAATTCCCCTAGCTCAAATTACTCCTAATACTCAGACAGATCTTCCAATTTCGCTTAATCACTGCCGACAGATAAAGAATAAGTAATAGAAGAATTCATCGAGTTAAAAAAATTAGAGCAGCATTAATAACGTTAGCTTAAATTGTATAAAGAGGGAATAGATAGATTCAGGAGAGAGAAAAGTAGAAGGGACGCGGAAGAGGGAGTCGATGAATCAAGTTACAAGCAAATAATAAACGACTTTTTGAGCAGGCTTCCATATGGAGAAGATAATGTCTTAGAGTAGCAGATAAATGTGCTGATCTCTGTTATGGATTTAAACAAAGAATCAATTATATAAATGCGCAAAGCTACAAAGCCTCCTAGATCAGGGTTCTTTGGTATGCTGAGAAGGAAGTAGTTATAGATAATTTTAAACAATATGATAAATTCGTATGTTAAGGTAGCGAATATTACCTCTTTATTGTATTAAGATCATATTTTGCAAATAGATATATGCCATAATTCTTTTATAAACTTTCTTAACAATTGTTAATGTAGTCTTAGGTTTTAAGTATAGGGAAAAATGTTTTCTCATGTAATATGAAGTTTAAATAAAAGCTTGATAAGTGAGCAACTCTTATCATAATATGAAAATTATGTATATTAAAAACCTAATTGAGTTTAAATGAACGAACTATATAGGCTTTAATAATTATTTAAGCCACTAGCTTCTTTGATACGTAATCAATTAAAATATGTAAACCAGATAAACTTATAACAAAAATTTATTATCAGCTGGCTTAAGTTAAGCTGAAGATAGTGATTTAACCCTGTTGTAGCGGCTATCCTTGTATAAGAATCGAGCTATTACAACTATATTTGAAATATGAAGTTAACTTTTTCATTGGAACACTGCCTAAACAAATACTACATTAAATATAAAATTAGGAATCAATTAAGCAATCCTTTGCTTACAAGTAATTTCCTTTTTATATGATAGAGATGAAGATATAAAGAATTGGCATGAAGTTAATTGGATCTGGAAACTGATGGGAATGATAAGGATGGATATCTTGTTTTAAGAGTTCAACTAGCTATAAGCCTGTATTATTTTATCCATATGTGTAATAGGAATATTAATCATTGGACTAATTGCCTAAATTTTGCTGACTTTGAAAAAAGTGAAAGTTCCCTATTTATTGTCTTCACTAAATATGATTTTAATACGATTTATAACAGATTTTTAAAGCATTCCTATCATGAGCCTTCACGTTATACTAATATACTGCTACTTATTTGCTACAGATACGGAAGTACTGTTTTATGATGGTTAATAAATCGATGATAGTGGTATACTGATATGCATAATGCCCACATCATTACTCTTGCTAGCTTTAATCAGCTTTATCCATTATAATTGTAGTCATGTTATTAGACATTCCTAATACGATAAGAACCCCTTGGCAAGTTCTAGTTCTAATGTTTTGGCTAATGAATTTGCTGTAAAACTTTTACTGCCTATCCTCTACTTACTTACAATGCCAACTAATAGGATTACGTATAAAGTTGTAATAAGTTGTTTATTTGGATACTAAATTATGATCCTTTTGAATGATATACCCTATTATAATAATTTTACTAATCGTATTCTTATTATGAAGCATAGTATAATAGTTTGAACTTGCTTAAGCTTGATTTTAGGGTACTATGCGCAATCAGCAGTAAATGCAACTTTACTGTTTTTCTTTATAGGTCCTGCAGTTGGTTATATCTCTTAAAGCTTATGCTATAAAAGAATAACTAAAATTTTAAGTAAAAGGAGACTTCAATTAACTCAAAAGACAACTCCTATGCAATTAGAAATGATTTTAAGACCATATCTAAATAGCATTATATTCTCAGATTTAGTATTAAAAACTTTTGCAAGAAGCTAGTATTATGTATTACTACAAAGTTCTGCATAAATTGATATTTGGCAAACTTATTATGTCCTTGATATTATGAAAGACCCCAAGCTTGCTAGCATCAAATTAGCTAAAATTTGTAAAAAATTTAAAAGTTTAAGTCAATCCTTTCAGCTCCATTTATGCTAGAAATGAATAAAACTTAGTAATCAAAATGACGATTCTTAACTTTTGATTAGATATAAATTAATGGCTTAAAAGGTTAAAAAGTGAGATTATGAATTGTCTCTACAATTATTGATATTATGGAACAGCATTTTGTCAGGATAATTTAATCAATCTAGCTTAGAAATTATACTAAGGAAAATCTATATCTCTTTATAAAAAGTCAAGTCACAATACGGAAAAATAGTTAAAAAACACCCACATTGCGCAGATATTATGGAGCTTTAGGCTTCTCTATACACGGAAGTACTAAATATTTAGCGAGGGAATAAATTATATATAAAATCCTAAGCTATAAGAAGGCATTTTGCTTCGCTGACACAACGCTAAGGTATTAATATTTTAGATGATATGAATACAGGAATTATAATTATCTAAGGAGGAGAACTGAATTTGGGCTAAATTTTAGATGTAAATTATGCAGGGTGCAAATTACTAGAAAGTGGGCAAGACTAGATAATAGGAAGTTATGTTGATCAACTTATACCAGAATTATATAAATATAATCATCAAAAATACATGAGAAACTTCATAAACAATTGTTAAAGCCTTCAAATGCTTTCTCCTCATGCATTATTAATACAAACTTTTTAAGGGCATTTGAAAGAGTGCTTTTTATAAGTAAATCCTGTTAGTTTTGGTATGAATATATATTTTATTATTGGGCTAAAAGATGATTAAAAAGATAGGTAAGTTGCCCTTTTAAATAGTGAAAGTTAACTGATATGCTATTCTTGTGATTTTGGTAAATATTTCTCTAGTTAAATGCCCTTATAAGGAATGCATTTATCTTAATTATTACCCTAAGTAAGGCTAGATAAACCATATAGAATATAAACCATGAAATTAAACTAGCATATTCTTTATGTTGTGCATATTTAAGTTTGAACTAAAGATATTGAGATAAACTATATCTTGGTATCTAATAATCTCAATAGTTTAGATTAGTTTAAGTGTGAAAATTCTGAAATTTATTATCAAAGCATTGAGACTTTAACCTTATAATAATCATATGATTCATAATCCAGGAAACAGCTCATAGATAGATAGTAAAAAAAGGCTTAAAAACATAAAAGATTGAAAAATCTTTTTTCTATAAATGAACCATAGAACAGCTAACAGTAATTCTAGGATATAACTGTCTCAAAAAGTAGTACAAATGCACTTTTTTCATCATCTAGTTTTGGCATAAATATTCAAAAAATAGACTAAAACATCTCTAAAGGAGTAAAATTCTTAAAATTTTTACTTTTCCTACTATTGTTGATCCTATCTCTATTATTTACATTTATGAACTATTATGTAGCAGATTAAATTAAGTTTTCAACTGAGTTTACACTCACTAGTAATTTAGCAACAATAATGGATTATACATGTGACTCCTTCGATCTTGTTAGGCTAGCTTTTTTGCATAGTTAAGGTATAAAGTTTTCTGAATCAGATGATATCAGAGATGGATTTAAAGAAGCCTTAAATTATATAAAGGAAGCTTAAAGCTTGATACAAGATGAGGAGAGATAATACATTCCGGAGGAATGTTTAGATTATTTCATTAAAAACTAAAATCCAGTGTGGAAAGGAAATCAAGATTATCAAATAATGGAGAAAATTCCATTAATATAATATCTAAGTGATTTAAGATAGGGTTTAAATTACTTCTAAGAACGTGATATTGCCCAATGGAGTAAGATTGAGGATGATGTTTATTTCTTACTGAGAAATGGAATTAGTGAAAGCTTACAATATTCTAATTCAACCTTGTAATGCATAGTAAAGAGTCAGGAGTAAAAAGCAGAGAATCTTAATTTGATTATCCTTTATTTCAGTTTATCTATATCAGGTATCATTATATCTTGTGGATTAATCATAGCCTACAAAATTTTACAGCTTAATTTAATTTTTGTATAAATCTGAAAGCTACTCATTAATATAAGGTCAGATGTTTTACTCAGTATTAAGAAATCTATAACTAATAGGCTATAAGAGGTCCATGACCAGACATACGACTAAGATTGTAACCTCAGTTTATAAAGGACACAAATAAGGTACAGTATATGAAAGTCAATAACCTTAAAACTTCCTATAATAGCCTTTATAACTACTTTGTTTCTAATAATTTACTTTCTAACAGATTTCAAGGATAGTATAAATTTAATGAAAAGTCGTCCTAGGCTGATTGATTTAAATGTAAGAACTAAGCTGTTTAGTCACTTTACAGCTCTACAAATGACAGAGGTGTACTTAGAAAGGAGTAATTTAGACTTAAAACATTATATTCCAAGTTATAATTATTTACTGTCTCCTACATAAGAATTAGAAAATAACTATGAAAAATATAAAGTAACCCAAAGATTCTTTATAAAGCAGTTTGAGGACATAATTTGAAATGACGAAAATTTGTTTTAATTTTTATTTGATGAAGTTCCTGGATAAGTTTACGGAAAAGCTGGCTTCTTTGCATAGTCATTACAATATGCTACATTAAATTATATCTTAGGATCTAATAAAGAAGGACTCATGTATGATGAATGTAGATATCAATATGATAATGGAGAAGAAATGCATCACTCTTTTGACTTATACATTGATTTTATCACGGATTCAGTAGATAAAACAATTATAAAATAAGCTAACATGCTAGTAGGAATTATAGTAGCATATTGTACGATGTGTTTTATTATATATTTCTTTGTTTATTTGCCAATGTTAAGAAATGTAGTGAAAAGGTACTATGAATTAAGAAAAGTTCTAAAATTAGTACCAAATAATTCCTCATGTAAAAGTTAATAGTAATATTTCTACACATATCTTGTTTTAAATATTTGTTAGATTGATCTTTAGTTAGTTGTACACAATATGTATTTATTGACTTTAACTAAATTTATCTTATTGTAATTAATAAAATGTCCTAATAAGAAAACAGATAATTCAGTAGGTAGTTAATTTAAAAATACTACAGATATAGTAACCTAGGAGGACTATTATACTGTTTAATTATTTCAGGTCCAAAATTATAAATGAATATATACAAATTAGGATTAATTTACTATACTTTAGGATACGTAATGGTCGGTAGTGGAGTGCTAGGAATGTATGATTTTCAACTAAACAAACTAAAACACATTAATTTATCTCAAGTTCCTCTATATTCTAATTAGTATAAATCAGGTTATTATTAAATTAATTTAATCACTAGATTTAAGTGATCTAAAAGCTTCGATGGGACTAGTAATATATCAAAATTAGATTATTTATAAATAAAGTACCAAAAGTATTGAATAGTAAATTAATTATACATTAGTCCATAAGGTTATTACTCAATAAATATTATACAATAAATTAGAAAGAGATTCTAGTATATTTAAAAGCACTATTTAGAAATTCCATCTAACATATATATAAAAGATTGAACAAGCTAATTTGAAAAATTAAATGGGAAACTTTTGTACTTGCAAGTGCTAATGTGGATTATGCTACGACGAAATGAGTGAATCCCTCAATTTCAAGCCTGAAAAAAACTGCTAATCCCCCTCTCAGGAAAGTATTGAGCAGACTTTAGATAAAAATAGTGTGATAATAGGCTTATCTAATAAAGATAAGTAAAGTACTAATAAGGAACCACAATCCCTAGAAAATTCAATATCACAGGAAGATGTTCAGTATATAGGGGATTATAACTCTTAAAATCAGCGACATGGATTCGGGATTTAAAAATGAGAAGATGGAATTGTGTATTAAGGGGAATGAGAGAACGACTAAATGCAAGGTAAAGGAAAGTTTACATTAAGCAATGGTGATGTATATGAAGGGGCTATTAACAAGGGCAAATATCATGGCTACGGCACTTTATATAAACAGGAAGGAAATTAGCTAAAAGGACATTGATTCGACGGATAATTACAAGGATAAGGGTTTTAGAAGTGATCAAATGGGAATTTTTATGAAGGTGAATTCTTAAATGGATTAAAACACGGATTCGGAGTTTTTCACTGAGCTGATGGAACTTCTTATACTGGAGATTTCTAGGAGGATTAGATCTCCGGAAGTGGAAAAGTTGAATATACAGACGGAGCTTGGTATTAGGGAAGCTTTTAGAATGGATAGAAAAACGGTAAAGGAAAAATGTTTTACCCTGATGGATCTTGGTATGATGGAGAATGATTAGGGGATTTAAAGCATGGATATGGAAAGTATGGCTCGGAGGATAGAGAAGTAATTGAGTGTTATTGGGAGAGAAATAAACCTGTTATTTAGTCATTTAATAAATAAGTTAGTTATGCCCTTAGATGTATTAATATATGAAAATATTTGATTAGTTGAAGATGATAGGAGTCCTAATAAAATACTTTGTATTACCTTTTATAAATATACTCTAAAAAGACTGTTACTCTTATACACCTCTTAAACTAACTTTTCTTGTATAATACAAAATTAAATTAACAAAATTTCATTAATAATTACACATCAAAACCCCCTCATGAAATACTTCGATAGAGAATCAAGTCCTTCCTCTTTCAGCATTTCTTCTCAATCATCATCAGAATTTTCCCCTTCTAAATCATCACTTACCCCAGGAACCTACTCTAATAATCTACAATACTCTTCCTTAATAGCTTTAAGATCATCATCTTCATCCCTAAAGTTTTTCAATTCCATATTATTCCACTCTAAATTTCCATAAGGCTGTAGATGCCTTGGAGCCATTACAGGACTATTAGCAGGGAATTTTAAGTAATTTTTCCTTTAAAACACTTTTAAAGACTCTCTGGGAGGGGAAGTACTTCTTGCTCTACGTTAAAATGGTAATCCTTTGTCATCATCAAAGCTTATATCAGGAGATCTTCCTCTATAATTTTTTACAGGATTTCGCACAAGTATATTCCTCTCATTCACTCCTATTTTCTATAGTACATTTTTAAAAGAAACTTTATGCCTTTATATGCTTTTAGGAACTTTAACAGGTTTTAATTATTTGGGCATCTATGAAATAGAAGAGGACTGAGTGGAAGTTAAATCGTCATTCTCTTGAGTACCTATGCTAAAGAGAAATGGCTAGCTTGCTATGTTCTCAGCATTTGCTTCTTTAGAACATTTTGCGAATTTAGGTGCTTAGATAACCTTTCCCTACATACTATTTTGTAAAAATGACTGAAATTATGAGAAAAACAGCTTTTCTGAATTTGTTAATTGGTTTAATATATATTGAACTTAATTTATTATTTAATTATGGTGTTTTGGTATACATCAAATTAGTTTAGAATATGTAAATTGACTGGAATTCATATAGTAATATAAATTTATTTATTGCAAGATATTTTGCTGCTATGTGCTGATATTTCTATTATTCAAATCTTTTATATTATTTTAAAAGTATCATTAAATAGTACAGCATTATCATTTTGGGAAAAATGGATAATACTAAAATAAGCTCTTTACTATGAAAGTAATGTTTTAATCTATATATAAATGATAGTTTTATATAATGCAAAACTTTATTTTACAGCAGAAGCATTCAAATGAGGATGCTTCAATAATATATTAATGCATAATAAAAGTGAATAGATTCAATTAACTGAAGCTTATAGAGTTGAGTAGCTTATTGCCCAATGAATCAGATGATCAAATTCTAAATATCATAATGAAAGTTGGACAGGAGTACTCTAAGCCAGATTACTGTATTTCCTTAGACAATGAATATATAGACTAATTATATCTTGTGCATTAAAACAAATTATAATGAAAATAATTACTAGACATTTGTTACACAATGATTTTAGTTTAAATTAGATATGATTAAATGGATGTAATAATATTAATACTAAAATACTTAAATCCCTTTTAGACTAAGCAATTTCAGTAGATTAAAACAATTTAATCTTATTACATGTAAGCTGTGTTATAAGAGAAAATTAAACTCACAGTACCAATTTAATAATAATTTAACCTATTTATAATTTCAATCTTCTTCGATTATGGTTCTAAATACTATCCTAGAATTTCTTGGCTATTACTTCCTTTTCCTTCTTCCCTGATTCATAGAGAGTAAATACTTTTAAGGTTAACTTAGTTATTGTTTTATAAAAGAATCTCACTGTTCCATCTATATATTATTCTAAATGGCCTATTCTCATAAAGATTTTAAAGGTACCTTTTAAGCTTAATCAATATTCTTAAAATTTAACTTTTATTGTATACACTTTTAGTAAAACTGTTTTTAAGGATCAGAATCAGCCTGAATTTAATTAGAATCAAAAGCAAAATCCTCATTACTAATATTACTGCCTGATGTACTATTAAATTATGAAAATCTGCTTGAAGCCCTACTTAAGTTGCTATTCACAGAGTCAATAACAAAATTTCGTCTAAGTTATAAATTAAAATTTGATATTCTATCATAAGAGTTTCTTGCAGACTAACTCTCTTATATAATTGGTTTGATTTGTTAAAACTCATTCAATAAATTTAAAATACGTTCAAAGTAAATCTTCATGGCTATAGAAATTGTTTCCTTTCTAATCTCAAAGAGCTAACTAATACTATATATAGCTGATTCGCAGATTATTTAGGACTTATCAGGTTAATCTTTAGAGTCGAATCCATCAATAAAATTTTTTAGGAGTCTAGTAAGCATTATGATTAAATTTTTGTCTGAAGGAGTGATCATTGAATTATGGGATAGAGTTTGTAAAAAATCCTTGAAACTAGTCACTTTTTTAATAATTCCTTATGGAGTTTCTTCATGCTATTATACCTCTTAGCTTACACTAGTACAATGCTAAGAATGCTCCTCTATATCATCTGCTGCTATCGTGTTATTACAATTTATACAGAGGACACCCAAATATTGCTCTTCCATTTTATATATAACATTGTTTTTTAGGTGTAATATAATTGAAGTTTATAATCCTATATTTAATTACAATATTTTGAATTATTTAATATATTCATATTGAAGATTAATATTTAAAATTGAGAAAGAAATAATATATCTCATAATTATCAAGTAAGACATAGAAAAGCATCTAAGCCACTATGTAAAAATATAATTGTTAAATTATTTAAAGAGTATATTATTTAACGCATTTTGAGTCTTATAAATGTGCTTAGATACATCGTTACTTTCGTATTTGGTATATACCGGAAAATTTGATATTTTGCGAACTTAGGAAATTTTCTTTTCAAATAAGTGAAAAGGTTTCAAGCATTGCTCCAAATCTCACTGATCATATTATCGTTTTTGTATTAAGTTTCTAGCAAAAGGCGTATTCTATTGATAACGTTGTCTTTTCACACGCTACAAATTCTTTAGCTTTAATTTTTTTATTTTCTTAATATTCTCTTATATATAATCAACATTAGAGTCATCTTAACTTTTGTATACCCCCGTTGCTTTTCATACCAAAAAATCAGAATCATCAAATTTGGGCAGTAAAACTTTTAGTTTTGCGGAAAGTTGTATTTTTCCATTATTAGGTAAATTAGGGGAGGTATAGTAGTTTTAAGTTGCATCAGTGCTTTAAATTCTTTTCCTATACAAGGGCGGCAACGCTTTAGTACTACTTAGTTGCGTGCTAGATATTGTTTTACCATGAAACAATGGACTAGTCTATCTACTTTTAGAGCAGCCAGTATGAATTAAGGCCATTTAGTTAAAATTTATTAAACATTTTAAAAGGAAATTTAATTATAATTCTACATTCTTAGTATCCAAATCAGCTGAAACTTCTAGTAATTAGCAAATTTCCTGATCACTTAATCCTGGATTCTTGTTTTTTATAAATTTTTAGAGTTCTCAGATATTTTCAATCCATAAATTACCTCTATCACAATTTACCTAAGCTTCTTCAATACATTAATTTACATATTCTGGGTCATTCACTACTAATTACCTATGTTTTTCTTTTAGTTCTTCATTCTATCTTTTCAAATCATCTAATTCCTATACTAATTTAACTCTATCATCCTCATTTCCCAACTCCTCCTCTCTTTATATTATAAGTGTTTATTCAATTTTTATCTCATTTTGTAAGCCTCTTAATTATGACTGTAAATCTTCTAATTTTTACATTCTTTTGTTTCTTGAATCTGAGGGATATGACCAAAAGAAGTTACCAATACCGATTCTATCAGACAATACTAGATCATCATCTACCAAACTTTGTACAACTTCTTTGACACTTTAAAGAGTAACTCCTGCCTTAGCACCCAGTTTCTCAATTTCTTATAAATTAAATAGATCTTTGGTTCTATGAAAAATATCTAAAATTCTTTACCGCTTTTCATCTTAGTTTAAACCCCTTTTCTTACCGCCCATTATATATTAGTAAAGGAATATGAATTTATTATCAAACTGCTAGGTTATAAGTACTATAAATACGCTAATTAAACAAAAACAACTTTTAATACTAATCTTTACAAACTATTCAGTCTTCAATACAAAATTAGGATCATATTTAAATTTAATCTCGAACTTGTTCATTCATTTGTCTAGAACATCAACTGGTAGCACTAATAACCCTCCTTAATCGTATCCACTCTAATTAAAACTCTCCATAAATCTAAACAGATTTAGTGCAACTTTCTTTGCATACAATTGCCTCATATCTTGCTACTATGCATTTTATACTAACTCTAGTATATTTTGAACAGGTTCTAATGAAATAATCAATCTCACTGAATTCAACACGTTAACAGATGGATTCAAACTCCATCCAGTATGTATCATATCACTAGGTTTTTGGTTATTAACAGCTCCTAAGAATTCATAGTTATTTTAATCATTCGATACATAAGAAAGCACTGCTGCGTAGTCATCTTAAATCGGATTTGAAATGTAAAAGCAGATTGTATTATGATTCGAAGGTGCTGAAATATCCAAAATCCATTGCATTGCAGCTGTTTGGGTAAACTGAGTTACTGGCGGGAATCCGGGTATGATTATTCCAAACATTTATAAGTAAATTATAAGCTGCTTTATATACTAAATAGAATTTTCTAGATATGTAAGTTAATGGAAAGTTTTATTAAATCTAACTTCTAAGCGAAATTTGCCAATTAAGTGTAGAGGGTTATACTCCCCCTTAAAACAGATGCTAGTAAAGGGATGTCCTTTTCAGAGTTTCTCGGTCGTTGAACTTGGCCGAAGCATTATGACTTCCCATAAATCCTGAAATTATACTAGGAGGTGCTTTGTAGTAATTCCCAGTGTCAAAATGTCTTTGTTTTTTTCTAAGTTGCACAGAGGGCAAAAATCTTGGCTAGTCTAAATCCGTGTATTAAGGTTTCTAATTAAAACACTTCCACTCCTGTATACTTTTCTATCTAGGCTTATATTATCTCAGATTTATTTCATGATTTAAAATGCTTTAATTAGCTGGCTTTCCTACTCTTTTTCTCATTAGATGCATGAACTCACTACTGCATCTGGTTATGTTTGGTACATCTAGCACTTGTTTTCTACCAACACTACTACTTCTTTTGTGAATATCGAAATTTCACGTGGATCGTTTAACTTAATTCACACTGCTTCTCCCATCTTACAAATTTCTAAGATTAAACACTCAATTTAAACATGCTTTATGCTTCATCGACCCACTAATCATATGTTTCACTTAATTGAAATTCTTAGGACTTTTGTATCTATCTACTGAGCTTGCTCTCATATGCCTTTATTTCATTTTAAGTATACAAAAGATATAATATAGCCTTAATCAAAACCACAAAGCCCTAAATCACACAGATTTATAATAAAAATGGGATCAAAAATCCCCTGTGAATCTAGATGGTGTTCTTAAGAGGCTGAAGTGATATGTTAATGCAGCGGAGTAAAGCTCTGCTATCATTGCTTTGGAATTCATAGATATGAAAACTAGAACCTTACTCATAATAGCATAAAAATAAGTGAAATAAAGGATACTTCCTATTTGGCTCCAGGAACTATAACCATGGATCACTTGCAGTTTCATAGACTTCTATATCGAAGTCCTGAAGGAGTAACTGAAGTGTTTGAAGGGGAAGTTGTAGGAATAGGTAAAGTAGCCATAAAGATAATGATTTGTAGGGACTCGCAGGAATTAGAGCGGAAATAAAGGGAAGCGAGTATACAAGGAGCTCTTGATCATTCAAATATATGTAAATATCATGCATGTTTGTTAGATGAAAGCCATAAAAGTGGCTTTAAGTTTGTATTAGTGATGGAGTTTTCTGAGCATGGGGATATAGAGCATGAAATTGACTTAAGAAGGCTTAAAAGAGATTACTGACGGGAGAATGATGTTATGAGGCATATAACAGAACTAATTGATGCTTTTACTAGGCTATAGGAGAATAACATAGTCCATGGGGACATAAAACCAAGAAATTTGTTTATTTCATAGGATTAACGGTTAAAAATTGGGGATTTTGGAGAATCTATATAAGAAATTGAGGCTTTGAGGACAAGAACATATCATATAACTGGAACTGTGCTTTACTTCAGCCCGCTGCTGTTTAAAGCTTATTTGGATATTATAAAAGGCAGAATTACAACAGGATCTATTCGACATAATCCCGTTAAGTCTGATGTGTATTCTTTAGGGCTTACTTTTCTGCATATGTGCACATTAAACAAGCCATCTGATTTAAATAACATAGAAGTGGGTATTGATACACTGTAAAAGGCAGTAGAGAAAAAGATCAGACATATTCCATACAGTGATACAGTTAAAAAGATACTAAGTAATATGTTGTAAGTAAACGAGGCAAAACGCTATGATTTTAGGCAATTGAAAAAGTTCATAATAGAAAGAGCAACTCCTTCAGTTTCCATAGGGCATATTCTGCAACCTATTGATACCTAGCAATCAGAGTAGCCTTGTCCTATTGATTAGTATGATGCAAGTTTTACAAATAATAAAGTTTTGCTAGCCTTGACGCAGTCTCCTGGTAAATTTAATGTCTATGATATAAATAAAAGAAGTTTTTCCGAAATAACCTCCCATAGAATCCAGCCCTCATGCAGAATTGCATTATTTGGAAATTTTATTTTCATTACAGGGGGACTAAGAACTCCTACTTAAACTTTTACTATACACTTTGAAACTCGGGAAGGAAAGAGACAAAATGACCTTAATCAAGGACGATCCTGACATTCAATGATAGCCCACTAAGAAGAGTTGTTTGTTATAGGAGGAAGGGGCATAGATAAAAGAAGTGCTTTGTCTTCATTCGAGGTTTGAAGAGAAGGAAATTGGCAATCTCTCGAGAATTTGTAGGAAGCAAGAGAAAATGCAACTGCTATTAGTTATTAGGACTCAATATACGTGTTTGGAGGATCTAAACGAGAAAGGGCTAAATGGATTCACTTGGCTTCAATAGAGAAATATTAGAACTTCCAATGGGAAACTTTAGAGTTGTAGTTGCCAATTGGAATGGCAGGGGTTGGATTGCTTGCTTTGAATTCTGAGCAAGTTTTACTGGCTGGAGGGACCAGAGAGCAGGAGCCTTTCAGTACTGATGTGTATTTAATGGATATGGCCAAGGGAACTATACAGCTAAAAAATCAATTACCTGATGGAGATGCTTTCTGGTCATAGTCTTGGTGTCAGGATGGATAGACACTTATGCTGGCTGGCACTATGATTGGAATATATAAGTACTCATTAGAAGCAGATGAGTGGGATGTTGAAGTTAGGTATTGAGTTATATAATTGTTTTCTGGTTACATGAGTTAAAATGGATTTATATGAAATTTAAGCCTTAAAGTAGTAAAAAGAGTAGTTTTAGTAGGAATTAATTCAGACTGTTGAGAACCTGACTAAGGTGTCAAAGGATTTTTAGGAGCAAAAGTAGAAGAATTAGTGGCTAAAGTTTGATAATAAAAGGCAGGCTAGGTAGATACATAATTTGAATAGTATGATTTAAACACTAGAAGAGAGCATAAAAGTGAATAAGGCATAAAGTGAAATGTTTTAGTAGAATATACTATAACTAAACTAACAGATTAAGAGTTAATAATCCGCTTAATTACACATTTAAAGCGAAAATCAAAAATTAACTCATGAATTAATAATAGAAAGGCAAATCAATCGCAAACTCATGTAAAAACTGTCTTAAATTGATCATTAAAGCAAACAGCAGCATTAAGAGAGCCTTATGAATAAATCAGAATTAGAAAAAACCTAAATACTAGATGAAGAATGATTAAGCACTAATATATCAACAGAAGACAATGTAGAAATACTTGCTAATATAATTCCTTTAAAATACCACGATGTAGGATAAATAATGCCTTCACCTAATAGAAGCTCTAGAATTTACATACAGAAAAGACATATACCAGAAGGTATTAGCAAATAATAAGTACCATCTGTAAAAACACCAAAACCTAGTCCAGATATAAGTGTAGTTATGGAAGAATATGATTCCCCTCGGTAAATGTTTTAATCGTTTTTTGTAATAGGAGCTAGTGTCAAATAAGGAAAAGGATTTCCTGAAGTTCTAGTCTAATATCCGTAAGACTCAATGGACTAAAATAGTTAAAATATAAAAGCATTAGAAAGTTTTTGCTTTCCATCTGGAGTTCAAATCAGGAAGGTTAAGTAAAATGAAAGTTAAAGTGAAATATAAGAAATTATATACGGGGGAGGGTATAATGGAAGAGATAGCAATCATTTTATATTCACTCTTAAATCTGAGGAATTATAAGAAAACACGTTTATTTCTGAGTTGCCTAACAGTGAGAAAGAGATTTTGTACTGTGTTTGTATTATGATTGAAGACTTATCAGATGATTCTTAGTGGATAGTTCCTAAATGCTACTGTATTGTGTCATATGTTCCTTACTTTGAGCTGCATTACAAAATTTTATACAGACTTCTTGAAATTAGACATGAAAAAAGAATTTTAAAAATTGAAGAAATTTAAGAAATTAACAGTGAGTATTATCAAGAAGCATCTATTGAATAATAAGTAAAACTGTTAAAAGAGTAATCTCATCTAAGTAAAAATGAAATAAAGCTATTAACTAGGTATTTAACTCCATTAGTAATTGAGCCTAATTTTAATCTCTACTTAAAGTATTCACAAAAAGATGAGTTTTCATAACAATTTCCAGAGTATTTATAATACATAGATGCCTTATGATGTGCTCCTATTCTATTCTCATAGATTACCCTAAATGACCTTCTTTATCTAATGATTGCTCTAATGTAAGAGAAATCTATAATATTTGTTAGTTATAATCTCGATAAACTAACTTCTTGTGTACTTGCAATGAATTTGATGATAAGACCCTTCAAATGGCCTAATTTACTTACTCCTATTCTTCCACAGTCTTTAAAGGAAATTATCGAAGCTCCAATCCCTATTTTAGTTGGACTGCATGGATAGTTTCCTTCTAGAAGAAAGCATATAGACGCTATATGAATTAACCTGGATGAGCCTTAAATTGATAAAAGGATTTCAGTTAATTAGTAGATTGAAGAAGAGTTTATTTAGCTGAATACAAGAGAACTTAAACTTTCAGTATAAAAATATTACAGGAAATTTAATCGTATTGAAAACTATCTACAAATAAATGATGATTACAAGCCTTTTACTCAAAAAATTCTATAGAGGATATGAAATTATTGAGAGTAAGCTTATTTTAAGATATTATAAGATGCAGAGAGCAATAGCAATGATATAGAGTCCATTTCAGGATCTTTTCTCGATGCACAGAATTCTCAAGATCTTAAGTTTTGGTAGCAATTTACTGATTCTTAAATATTTTATAATACCGTAGAAATTAATCAAAGGGGAAGTTATTTTAACTGAGATTGTTAATAATTAGGATTTGCATGTTATTTTTGAGTTAAATTTGATTCTTACTAATACTATAAGATTATTTATTTTATTAGCTGTATTAAATCAATAATTACGTCATTTTATCATAATTAAATGGATATTGATTCTAACCTTATAATTGTATCGTCTAATATATAATTGCTTATTATATGAGAAGATATTATAAGTAAAGATGATATCATTGACGGAATAAGTAAAATTGGTGAAGCTTTAATGGAAAGAAATTCAGTAAATAACTGTATATTTTATGTAATTTATAATCAGACAGAATTGAATTAAATTCTAAGCATCTAATAAATCATTTAAAACTAAGTTCCTTTAGTGTATATGAATGATTAAATGATATCTCTAGATAAATCAAATTAACCCTAAGAGAAACTATAAATACTTCAAGGAGGTGATATTAGTAGTATATGAGTTAAAAGTGGTATTCCCAATACCAAAAAAGATTTATAAGAAAAAAGCTGCCCTAAATAATAAACAACTACAAAAAGGGGTTATAGCCTTAAAGAAGTCTAAACTCATAATAAACCTAGCAATGCTTGAATAATTTATGGATAATCAGTATATGACGTCACCAATTACATAAACTGTCACCCCGGCGGCAAGATAATAACACGATACTTAGGACAGGATTGCACTAAAGCTTTTAACCGTTTTCATAAAAACAAAGAGACAGTAAATTTGCTCGAGAACTTCTTGATTGGAGACTTTAATAATATTTAATATGGACGGTGTTATTGGAAATACTCTCGTAGGTAAAAGTAATGCTACTGTTCCTACTTCTGATCTATAAAGAGTGCCTGCAATTTGTCTTTACTTCTCTGCTCATTGGTGTCCTCCATGTAGGGCATTTACACCTAAACTTAAACTATTTTACCAAACAGTTAATTAAAATCAAAAACAATTAGAAGTTATATTTGTCAGCTTTGATTAAACTGATAGTCAATATGCTGAGTATTACAACGATATGCCTTGGCTCTCAATTCCTTATAATGAGCAGGGATTAAGAATGTCAATAGGAAAGCATTACGGGGTATCTGGAGTTCCTAGTTTAATTTTGATTGATAAATAGGGTAATGTAAAGAGAGAGAATTGCAGAGGGGATGTTGAGACAACTGGTCCTAGTAGTATATCTGATTGGATTAGGCTTTGTAATGAAAATTAGTAGTTAATTAGATTTTATGTCCTATTGAATATAAATAATTCGTATAGACGATGAAAAATAATCAAACCTTCATGCATGTTGCTATCTATTATTTTAGCAATAGTGTGATATTATCCCACTTAGTTACAAATATAATATGTTTTATACCTAGAAAATGGTTTTAAGAGAACGATTAAAACCCATAAAGCCAAATCGCCTAGGTCTCCCTTCCTCTCCAAGCTTTTAAAACTAATCACTAACAATCACAAATTATAAAAACTGTTAAAAAACAAGGACAATTAGTAATAAAATTAGATCCAAGAAACGATTATGCCCAATTCGACGTACGGTAACAAAAGAATTTATGGTTACTCAAAAGATCCCTAAAATTACCTCTGATTCCTGATGCATCTTTGAAGCCAACCAGGGCCGTATTCTTTTATCTAAACAAGAAGACATCTAACGTGAAATTGCGAGTTTAACTAAAATAATGACTTGCATTGTAGCAATTAATAAACTACGGTCACTAAATATAAAATTTGATCAAAAAGTAACAATAAGTGAAGCATCAGCTTCAATATGTGGAACTTCAGCATAGTTATAAGTCGGGGACTCCTTAACTTACTGAGACCTTTTACACGGGTTAATGCTTCCCTCAGGAAATGACGCTGCTTGAGCTTTAGCTGAGTCTATAGGCGAGTTTAATAATAGATTACAGGGAGTTAATGGATTTTTGTTATGAATGAATCAATATGCTAAGGAATTAGGGCTGTAAAAGACCTTTTTCTGTAATCCTCATGGTTTAACTTTTAAGCGTAATTTGTCAACTTGTAGAGAGATTTCTTAGATAGCTTAGTAGGCTATGAAGAATCCGTTTTTTAGAAGGATCGTTAGATGTAGGAGCTATAATTGCACTATTAGATAAGTTTGGGGGAATACTAGAGAGGTTTGTTGGTAAAATACAAATTAGTTGCTTAAAAGTGGGTTCCTGGGAATAAAAACTGGAGTTACTGAGGCAGCTGGTCCTTGCTTATGTACGTTTTTTAAGTATAAGAAGTATGGGATTATAATAACACTCCTTAGTTGTAGCTCAATGTAAACTAGATGGGGAGAAACTAATAAATTGTTAAATTGGGCTATTCAAAGGTTAAATTAATTTAAAATGTTTTATAGCTGATTTTTAGTTTATGCCAGTATTATCTTAAGTAGTCGTATATTTTAAAGTATATATCTTAAATTTGGTACTGTGTATATAAATACTTATTTTATGAAAAGTTATGTTGCAAAAAAGTGTTAAATCTTTGCCATATTTAATAAAGTCAAATATATAAGGAAATTAGATGCATCTTTTATACACAATTTTTAAAAATAATAAAGCTTGTAAGTTATAATCCATGTTTAATATAAATATAATAAAATAATTTAAATAGCTGCAGAAAAGTTAATGATAATATTGTGGAATAGTTGCTAATTAATTTAACATAAGTATGTAATAGATAAAGAATTCATCATTTCATGTTTAAAATAGTGAATCAATTATTTAGGATATTCATATTAGTATCATAAATTGAACTTTCTTAATGTATTAATAATATATTAGATAGATTTATAACTCAAATTACTAAATTATATATCTTATAATACAGTATCAATCTCATAATAAATTTAAATAGATAAGATTAGTACAATTTACCAAAATTATACAAGTATCTATAACAATTCTTATCATTTAGGGATATACATTTTAACCTATTTATTTATACCTATAATATATAAATTAAAATGCTAAGTTAACAATACTAAACTTAATATAAGTATAACATATAATGTAAAATGCCCTTTTGAATAAGCCTTAAAACAATTTTAAAGATGTTTACGAATAAATCACGAAGTTAGTCACAGCGGTCTCGAAGCATCAGTAGTTAATAATTATTACGATTTCACAACGATCAAATACCAGAGAATATAATGAGATTAAGAAATTAGATAAAAGAAAGAATAAAAAATAATGACACTGCAACCTTAAGGTAATCACAAATACGATAAAATAAATCTTCCACTTAATTCTCCTAAGCCGCTAAAAATTTAAGAAGCTAATTAACTACAATATAAAATCAATAAAAATCAGATGAATTTCATAAAAGAAGTAGAAGTTAGAATCAAATTCTATAAAAGCTAAATCAAAGTGCATCTAAAATCATAAATCAATAAGATATAATATCAGAAAAGACTAAATTCCTACAGAAAATATTCGAAGAAAGAATCAGCAATATGCGAAAACAGTTAAAACCAAAGCTAGATGAGTAAAATAAGCCATAAATGCAAGCTTTACCCCTATAAAGAAAGAATGGAATTAGAAAAAACTATCATTTATTCAAACCATTATTTACATCCTCCAAATCTAGTACTTTGAGAGCAATAACGGAGGTTTTCAAAACTAATAAATAATAACTTTGCACAGCATATAAATCCTATATAAAATGGTTAACTCTAGTTACGATGACACAATTATCTAATAAGCGCGTTTCTAAGAGAAGTACAGTGAGCGTAAATGAACTCTAAAACAGTCTAAATTTCAAGCTAACAGATCTAGAATACAAGAGCGTTATATCCAATAGCTAATAAATATAAAAAGCTTTGAATAACAATAAAGGCAATATCAATACAGCCTATAACCAGAAAGACGAAAACTATCAGAACCCCCAGAAGCACTACGATAGAAAGGTCCAAAGCCTAAATGATCTGATAACACTTCCAATAATTCAAACACAGACGAAGACAGTGAGTATGATTACTAAACAGTCTTTGACAATTTTTAAATTCATAAGCCATCCTAAAAGGAGATTGCACAGAAACGCTAAGAATGGGAAAAACAGTAAAGAATTAAAGAAGCAAATAGGCTTTTATAAGGAGAATACCCGGAGTTAGCTCAATAATTCATAGACAATGAAATAACACTGGCTTAACTAAAACAAAGATATTTCTCAAAGCACCGAGGGATGCACTATCACTGTTACGATGATATAAAACAAGAACTCAAGCTGAAAAAGGATTACGAGGCGGAGGATAACTCATCTTTTCCCTTCTAAAAGAGATAAAACCAAAGACCAGTGAGCTTACATAGACGAGATTTTAAATATTTCAATTCTAAAACAGAAGTACCGTATACACCTTCTATAATACATAGCACAGACTACTCTAATGAAAGAATCACCCGTCCTTCCACTGGCAAAAGATCACAGTAAAGTACAAGGCTAAGAAGCAGACCTTAATCAACCCGCTAAGTTTCTAATTAAAATACTTCATACTTCCTAGGAAATTTTGCAGAGCCTCGAAAAGCAAATATAAAACACGGCGGGAAATTAAGTGCATAGTTCATGTAAAATTACCTTAAAAGGAACCTAGAAACCTCTCAGGACTCATAAATCAATAAAAAGCCAAAATTAACTAGAAAAGTAAGCTAGGCAGTAAAGCAGGCCTAGTAAAGAATCAAAGAATTCAAAAATAACCCAAGGTTTGTGAAAAACCATCTACCCACACATCTTCTTAAGCGACATTCCAGAAACTACGTTCTAAGAGATGTGAAAATAGTAGATACACCAGTTAATCCTAACATATAAAAAATGGGAGTTCCTACTTTCTTTCGTTGGCTGTGCCAACGTTACCCCAATTCAATAGTCGACGCATCAGAACAGATTCTTAAAAGAGAACTGCCAGAGTTTGACAACTTCTATTTAGACATGAACGGAATCATACATCCTTGCTGCAATCCTTAAGAGGGCCCAAAGCCTCAATCAGAGGCTGAAATGTTTGAAAACGTTTTTAAGTATATAGACAAACTAGTACAGCTGATTAGGCCAAAAAGACTGCTGTACATGGCAATTGATGGAGTTGCTCCAAGGGCAAAAATGAACTAATAGAGGAGCAGAAGATACTTTAAAGTACATGAGGAGAAGTAGGAGAAGTTGAGGAAGCAGTAGCATATAGAAAATCTAAGGCAATAAGGTATTGAGGTTGAGGAGGAGGAGTAAGTGAGAAGATTTGATTCTAATGTAATTACACCTGGGACAGAGTTCATGGCTAGACTTGCTGGTGAGCTACATAAGTATATTTTAACTAGACTAAAGTAGCAAAGGAGAAACCTAACTGTGATTTTTTCAGATTCTAATAATCCAGGGGAGGGAGAGCATAAGATACTGGAGTTTATAAGGAATTAGAGGCAATAGGAAAACTATAATCCCAATACAAAGCATTGTATATACGGAGCAGATGCGGATTTAATCATGCTCTCCCTTATTACACATGAGGCACACTTTTATATCATAAGAGAAAGTATAATGGATTTCAGCAGAGTTACATGCAGATTGTGTGGGAAAACTGGGCACTTTTAAAATGAGTGTAATGCTGCTAGAGCTAATGGAAGAAGAGACGAAAGATAAGTAAAACAATAGAATAGTTCATTTCAGATTTGTAAGATTCCAGTATTGAGAGAGTATCTATATTTTGAATTTGAAGAGTTACAGTAATTTCAGTCATTTAATTTTGAAAGAGTAGTTGATGATTTTGTGTTTTTCTGTTTTTTTGTAGGAAATGATTTCTTGCCTCACTTGCCTGGAATGAGCATTAGAGACGGGGCTATTGACGGGTTAATTTTTCTATATATAAGAATTTTTCACAAACTCGGAGGATATCTTACTGAGAATGGAACCGTTGTTTTATACAGAGTTGATATATTATTAAGAGAACTTGCAAAATTTGAAGATGAGTATTTTAAATAGAAGTAAGAAAAATAAGATTATTTCAATAGAAGAAATAATCAAATACGATACAACAGCAGAAACACCCAGATGCGGAAAAATGAGGAAGTTGCTAATAGAGTTTCCTAAGAAATCGAAAAAATGCTGAAAGAGGAACACGATTTTGTTAGATTTGGGGAAGATGGATGGAAAACTCGATATTACCAAGAGAAATTTTAAATTGGTCAAGAGTAATATTAAAACTACAGAAGATAACTACATAAGTTTTACATGGAAGGGCTATCCTGGGTGTTTTAGTACTATTATAACGGTGTTCCCTCTTGAGAGTGGTTCTACCCTTTTCACTACGCACCTTTTGCCTCAGATTTGTACGGCTCTCATGAAATTACACTGAACTTTTAGCTGGGGGAGCCAGTTACTCCTCTAACACAATTAATGAGTGTAATGCCTCCTTAAAGCTCACATGCTCTTCCTGAGCCACTCCGCTGGTATATGGAATCAGAGTAATCAACTATAAAACAGTTTTATCCAGATGATATTGAATGTGACTTAAATGGAAAAAGGTATTAATGGGAGTCTGTTGTGCTCTTACCTTTTATCGATATGAGAAAACTTAAAAACACAATTACTCCTATTTTCAGCATGTTGGGGGAATCTGAGCAAGAAAGAAACTCCTATGGTGAGATTTTGTTGTATTGTAAAACTGTTTCTAATGAAATTTTTGTGCAGTTTGTGAATTCTACTCCGTAAAGTGAGAAATATTAAGTGAATTTGCAGTCTAGTAATGGCCAATTGCCTTTAGTTAAGTGCTGGGTAATTGAAAATAGAGCGAGAGGATTACATAGATCTGAGATTTTATCCGGAGTTGTAGAACCTGAGCCATAAGTAGATAAAAACGTGTTTTAAAGCTCAGATAGAAGAGGGTTTAATGGGTTTTATATGATAAATTTAATCAAAAAGCATCTTAACTTATCCGATGATTCCACTAAGTTATGGATTTAATAAAGAACTAATCCTAATAATTAGTTTACTGATACTTATAATACAAGAAGATTTCTACCTGAGCCACCGCCTGTTACTCCGCCAAGCCTAATAGCAAATGTTGAAAAGCTTAATTCATTGCTAGCACAATTTAAAAAATAAATATGATTTTGTTTTAAAGTTATTGTAAGTTATTATATTATGAGTTATAAGTATTTGAAACATAACAAGTGTTACTATAACTTAAAAAAATGTTACTAAAAGATATATGCTATAATCATATTTATTGATGCTGTCTAGGAATAGGAGGTTTCCTTGGTCTATTCTGAATAGTTCCCATTCTCTGAATACTCTCTCTTTAATGAGATCTTCTATCTAGTTTACAAGGTGATCCTCTAGGAGTGACTCCTCTTTATCTGGCTCTAATAGGAGATTTAGAAATAACTCTTGATCTAGGAATAGAAATACTATGTCTTGTCTACCTTACATCAGGTCTTCTTTCAGGCTCTTCACTTGACTCAGAAATAGAAGCATTGGGATCACTTCTATACTTCCACAGGTGTTCAATAATAGTCCATATATCTCAGCGCCTTCTACGAGAAACTCTCAAACAGTTTTTAATCAATTTCCTTCAGGGCCTACTTACAGTCTTAGGTACTCGCTTATATCTTCCTTTCAGTATATTTTGTATACACTCAGTCCGACTCTTTGTCGCAAATGGTGAATTTCCCATAAAATATGCGTAAAATATACACCCTATGCTCCATACGTCAATGAATGGTTGAGGTGAGGTATCATGAGATGAAACAACTTCAGGGGCCAAATACCATAAAGACCCTGCTGTTGATTTCTCCCAAATACCAAATTTAGCTATGCCAGCAATTCCAAAATCGCATATTTTAATAGAAGTGTGAGACTCATCTTTGAATAAAATGTTTTAAGGCTTTAAGTCTCTATGAATTATATTAGAACTATGGCAGTATCTTACAACATCGCACAATTAGATAGAAAAATTGTATGCTTCCTCTTCATCTAGTTTACCTTTACTTTTAATATAAGATTACAGCTCCCCTCCAGAACAGTATTCCATTACAATGCAGATGTGACTGTCTAGTATTAATACTTCGTATAATTGCACTATATGAGAATGCTACTGATTTCTTAGTACTTGAACTTCTCTGTATATTCTTCCAACATCCTGCGAGTTCTGCAGACTAGCAAAACTTAGAAACTTTATAGCAACATTTCTATTAGTAATTTTATGTCTGTATAATTTTACAGTCCCAAACCCTCCTTTACCCAGAATTCTTATCTCTTCATACATCAGCAAACAATTACTCTTTTTAAAATCTTCACCTTTTGATAGAAATAAGTACTCTTTTGTATTTACATATTCTAAGTCATCATCTCACAATTCAGTGCCGGTGGAATCAAAAATCCTGCATTATTCAGTATGTCTTATATGGAAATCATCTCTTAAGTATCTAACAATTTCTGACAGTGTAAGGCTGCTATGTCATGAGATCCCTTTATGCACAGTTGGGTCTGTATTTAAATAAATTATTACTCCTTCCATTTTTTATAAAATTAGTCAAAACTTAAATGACTTTCTAGTTGAGTTTTTGGGACCTTGGGGTCTAGCTGTCACAAATTGCAAGTCTATTTAAAGTAAACTTGCCAAGTTTTTAATTAGTTGCTGTGCAGTTGGATCTGGACATAAGGAAAATAATTAATGCAATGTTTCTCCTACTTATTCCTTTTCATTTTTTGTAGTTTCATCGTTATCTTAGATTACTTGCTTTAAATATGCAATAACATTTTCTAGGTTTTGTATTTTCTGAGATTTTTATACTGAACTGTCCTTTTCCTTTATTTATTGTTGCAAATTTTCAATTTCTTCTGATTTTTTGCTTAATTCTTCAAATAAGAAAGCCTTCGTATCTTTAAGTACTGAAATTTGCTTTTTTAATTCTTCCGCATTGTATTCCCCTGATGACAGCATATTAAGATAATTTTCACCTGAACTAGAAGAATTGTCGAAAATGCTCTAACTTTCCCCTTCTCGTTTTTTAAAATCACCAAATGATATGTTATCAATTGAATTTTACTATTCCTTTTGCAATTTGTCTGTAGATTCATTATTTCGAGGTGATCCTAAATCTTTAGCAAAGGCTACACCTTTAGGCACTGATGTAGGAAGTTAAAGGATTGGAACTGATTGCTTTTCTGGTGTTTTTAGTAATTAGCGGATTCTAGAGAAAATATTAATACGATTTGGCTCATCTAGTATATCGCATATTTGTAGTATTGTTGTATCTAAGTTATTAAAATCTCTTTTCAACTTTTGATTTTCTTATTCAATTTACTTGATTTTGCCCTAAGATATGCTTAACTACTATAGCAGATCTTCCTAAATCATTTGCTATAAGTTATTTTTGTAGTTGGCTTACTATATTTTTATTCTAGTGGTTTTATTATTTTTAAGTTTTATTTTAGCCACTTTATGATTTAGCTTTTAAATACGGCTCATTGCATGGTCTAATTAAGTAAGTCAAGTATTTTTAGATGAGAAGCATTTACGCATTTAGTCCTCAAACTTAATCTTTTGTATTGGTAATGTTCTACTTTAGGATTCAAATATTCTTAATTTTTCTTGGATTTATTTGACATAAGCCTCATCTCTGTATTTCCCATTGAATTTTTAAACAAAGCTTCTCATAAATTTCAGTATTACTTGGCTCTTCTCTATAAATTTTTAGTTTATTTGAAAGATTTTGTTTTCTAAAGACTAGTTTAATTTACTGTTTTAATAAACAATTTAGTCTACTTTTCCTTGAAATTCTTATTTTAATTCATTATTTCTATTATTTAGAGCTTATAGTTACTCTTGTAAATCAATCACTTATTTTTCATGATTTGAATCTTTGTTAAATGAAAAGTCATCTGTGCTACTCATTATTTCTACCTGGCATTCAATACTAATAGTAGATTTTTCATTTAAATTGATTGTACATTAGTACTAGTCTTTTCAAAATTAAACTTAAACTTACAGTGACTCATTTAATTATTATAATTCATCAATTTACTTTAATCTTTCTTATAATTTTGTTTCTAGTTACTTGTTCATCTATACATTCTATTAACTACTCTATAACTTTTGATTAAGTTATTCTATTAACTCTTATTACTAATTGTATCCTTATTTATATTATTGTAAGCTTTGCTATAAAATTGAATTTTAACTTAATATTAGCTTCTCCTTTCCTTTTAATTAGAGGTTAATTGTATGTATATTTTTTAGTTTCTGGAAATTTGTATTTAGATAATTGAATTTATTTGATGTATCAATTATCTTATTATTAATTAGTTACAACGCCTATTCTGATAGCTTGCTTAAACCTTAAATTTAATCTTTTCATGTTTAATGTATCTGTTATTATTTCTGTAATTCATATACCTTTTCCATTAATTCTTAATTATTAGCTTCTAATCGTATAATAGAGGAATCTTTAGCAGAAATTTAGCTTATTAGTCTTTCATTTTACTCAGAATCACCTGTATTTACCTTAGCAAGCTCTAATTCTTTAACAACTTTGTTATATTTCTGCTTTAAATGCTTCATTCTTCTATAAAAGGCTCCTTTATACTACATTGTATCGATTTGTTTCAGTTTATCCATATAATCTATAATTTTTGGCTTAACTAGCGACAAATCATAAGAAGCATTGAGTAATTCATGTAAATTGTCCCCTTACTTTTAGAATTGATACACTTCATATCCAATATTATCTCTTTATCTTCTAATTTATCTAATCTTCTGCTTCATCTCATAAATCTTTTAACTATATTATCTAATCTTAAACTCTGATTAATCATTAGGAGTAGATATAGGTGGAGTACAGTCTATTTGAAAATCACTCACCTAATGTCCGCTATTATCTCTAGAGAATGCATCTAAATTTTCTCTAGGTGTAATATTCCTTTGCATTAATTACTAATTAAAAACAACCAGTTCCTCATTCTTTTTCTTTATATTCTCCAACTATTAGCTCTAATTTACACATTTATAAACTGTATCCTTTATATCCTGTAGAATTACCAATGCTTGAGCTCTTGCTTACCCATCTGTGAATAGTTCTAAAAGTTGATTCATTTACTGCTCAAATAACATAATTTAGTTTGATATTTCAACTGAATTCTAACTTTCTGATGTTGATTACTAAGATTAGATCATTCTTGCACATTTTTAAACAAATTGGGTGTAGTTGGACTGTAGATTTTAGAATTGGTTGTAAAATGATTCAATGAAAGGTTCTTGGCTTCCTATTCGAGGAGAACCGATTAGCCGTGGAGTATGCTTATGCTAACTTTTATGCCTTTATCTCATATATTTAAATTTAAATTACGTGTATTAATATACTATTTATAGTTGATAAGTTTTATAATATAATTTGGATTATTCAGTTTACTGAGAAATTTATAAATGAAAAAGACTAAGAAGGATCTTCATAAAAGATCATTGTTGATGAATCTCATATTTAGTTAGGTTTTAAAATGCTGTATTCACCCTAAAATAAGCAATATAGGACATATTACTGCTTAAAATATACTTTATTAGAGTCTAATTGTTTACTTCTTATTTTTGGTGCATGCATTAGTATAATTTCTTAATAAGAAAAAGAATTACATGAATATAGTTTTTATGCACAAATCTATTATTCAGATATATCTTTTATTTAAAAGGCTCATTAAATTATTCTTATTCAAGCCTTAGATTTATAGGAATTAATTATTTACATATCCAAACTAATTTAAGCCCAAATCAAAAATCTCTAAGCCATTAATAATTAAGAAATGAGTTAAGATTGTTACGAAAGAGCTAACTAAACTCGTAAATTTTTAATATCTTCGAGTGATTTCTTAATTTAAATCGATGATAGAGAACAAAATACTACCCCTAACCAATCGAAAAGCTATTAATCACTTTGAAAACCTAAAATAGATTTAAAATTAGTTGATGGAGAAAACAATAGCAAAAACTTATAATAACAGAATGAGTGTGCATTATAAACAACTCAATAATAATAAGTAGTAAAAGCTACAATAAAAAAGCTAAACTTTTCATAATTAAACGTTTTCTCAGCCCATTAAGCCTATCTTAAGGACTCTGACTAATCAGATTTAAGTTGCGAATCAGAGCGTTACTCAAACTAGCTTATTTCACCTATGTTTTGAAGCAGTTAACATTAATTCTATTTTGGTTAAACTACAAGAATATAAACAGAAAGGATTATTGGAGAAATAGAAACATTTTTTATATGTAAAATCTGTAATAACTTTTTGGAACTACCTGTCGAGTGTTATCATTGTCAAGTTTTATGTTGTAAGCTTTGCTCAATGCAAATAGATAGGTGTTTTGATTGTGGCAACATTAGATAATGAAACAAGCTTTCAAGATTTGCGGCGAAATGCTATGAGAGAACTAAATTTAAATGCGTTTATTCTGATTTTGGATGTTAAGATTAATTAAAACTTTCTAAAGTAGAGGCTCATTAGGAGAGCTGTAAGTTTAAACCTGCAATATGCAAAAATCCTATCTGTATGAATTATTGCACCTATGCAAAAAAGATTAGAAGCTGTTCTAAAATTTGTAAGTAAATGATAAAGTTTTCAGTTAAAATAAGACAAAAGTAAGCTAGCTCAATTTTAAAATACTTCAATCATCATTTATTAGCATCAAAGAAGATTATAGAAAGGAAATTAAGGAAATAAAATATTAATAACAGCCTGATTAAATATTATTCCTTTAAAACAAACCATTATGCAGATAGAAAAGAATCTACAATACAACATTATACAATAAATTACAATATGAAGTCTGGAGAGGAAGATAATTACAATCTGACTCAAAAAACTTAATTACATTAACAGGAATTTGATAACTTATACTTAAAATAATAATTTACCCTAATAAAGTATCAACTCGTTTTAAGCCTTCTTCTTGATTCTAACCATGCATTATACTCATGATCACTTATACCTATATATTACCTGATTATTTGAACAAGTCCCTTCATTTATTTTTCCTTTAACTCGTCTTCAGAATAACTTTACAATACCTTAAACAAAATACTCTGATCAATTTTAGTGTACCCTTCGATTAACTATTTAATAACATCTAAAAGGATTAAATGACTATGATTAGGTCTTATCTTTCTTACTTTTATATAATCTAGCATTTAATAGTAAATCTACACTTAGGGCTTTAAGTTCCTTCGATACTACTCTCTCTCAAAATCAATAATTTTAGACATTTCTTTAAAGTATTGCAAAGTAGTATTTCCATCCCTAAATTTTCCTTTTTCGGAGTTAAGCATTTTTACCTTTTGCTTTATAGTACCAGGTCTATCCTTTTTAACTCTTTACATGATTTAACTTAGCATTATTTCCTGGCTATCCCTTATACTCCTAAACTCCTGATTAAAGTTTTATAGTTTCAATGATTTTCTTGTACCACTGGAAGTATGGGGCCTTCTGATTTAATTGTTTTACTCTACAGCAGGAGTTTTTGTAGGAATAACTGATTACAAGTTACTAGCTCTCCGCTTCAGATACTATTAGAATTCTGGGTAAAGGTTTAATCTAGCTGTGTATCTATCAGTATATTACTTAATCAGTTATTGCCTTTAGTATGGGCTTTAAGACAGTTTCCGTAAGAATTACTTATCTCCATCCCATGGAACTTAATTGCTCTCTTAGAAAAATAAGCTAATACCATTTATTTCACTTTTACAATCTTTCAGTATTTGCTTTATTCTTTTAAACTTTTTCTTGTATTTTTCATTGTGTCCTTTGGCATTGAATGTAATTTCCTAATTGTCGCAGAATTGTTGAAATGTAGGTAACTAAATAGGCTTAAATAATTTCCCATTTGAATGATTTACTCTTACTAGATCCTTTTGGTTCTCTCCTTTAAATGAAAGAGTTTTATAAAATTAATCCTTACTTTGGTTAAAGTATTCATTGTTTAAAGTTTTCACAACTCAGGGTTCTTATTCTATCTTTTGTAGGTATTATTAATAGCTGTTTTTGCCACATTTGCTTTGTATGACTCTTTGATTTGTTTCATATACTTGTTTTTATAAGCTTCTCTTTCCTTAGAAAATTTAAGTTTATTATTTGAATCGTCCTAATCTGCTTTTGACCTTTTTCTAGTCTAAATTTAGTTCCTTTTGTATTATTTTATGAGAATCTGGCTTAAAAGTGTTTTTGCCTCCTATTGATTTTATTGAATCATCGATTTATTTGAACCTATGCCTAGCTGCATTTCTGATTCTGTCCCTTCCCGCTATATTGCTTCTTTATCTTTCAACGCTTACTGCTATCTGTTTTGATCTTTTAAAAGCCTCATGTAAATCTCCTTTTATTTCGAAAATCGGTGTGTTTTCAAAGCTCATAATAATAGTTTTAGTGCAAAATATGTTTGATGACATCCATAAAATTTAACAGTAAGACCAATAATACTAAAACTCATTTTATTACTCTCTATTCATACTAAGTCTTCTTGATCTTCTTGAACTTGGTATTTGGTTTGTAGCAAACATGTTGAATACTTGCTCAAGGGTAGTTTGACT